>WSYH01011451.1:0-20816 GCA_036426205.1 Ascaphus truei | reverse complement strand
GTCTTTAATCTCATATATATCAATCTATATCTATTATATATATATATATATATATTATATATTATATATATATATATATATTATATATATCTATATAATATAACGAGAAGAAAGAAAGCGCACACTGTTTATTTATTTAATTGCATTTTTTTATCATTTATTTTTAATTTATTTTTTTTGTTATATATTCATTTATTTTGTGTGTTATTCATATATCCAGATCACTACTACTGAGTCGATTTAATTACCTATTTTTAGGAGTTCATTATCACTTACTATATCATGGTAGTTGGACAGACACCTGAGGGGCGCAATCTTTTTGTTTTGTTAATACATATATATACATATCAAATGGAAATATTACTGTATGTTCATTTGCATGTCTTAGACAGGTCTGCAACCCCGCCTTTCACCATTATCACCCAGCACACAGTACTTCCCTGCAGCAAGGATTCTGGGTAATTACTGCCATTGAGCACACAGTGCCAACTTTTGTCTCCAGCTCACAATTACATGAACAACCCTTAAGCCAATGCATGCTGCTTTAAACACAGCTTTTAAACATAGCCTGGGATGAATGCACAGATATATATAAAAAGTGTGTATGTGCTGAGCACGCGTATTTTAAGTGAACTTTGTCTTTTGTCACTATTTTGTCACAGAAATTGTATTTGTGATGGTGATATTTTAAAATTAAAAATCAAAACGCAAAGAAGTTTGACTTAGAACGCGTGTTTTAGCTATTTCCACTTCTAAATTTATGTAACTGTGAATTCCTTGTGTGTGTGTGTGTCATCAGTGTGTGTGTGTCAGTCAGTGTGGGTGTGGGTGCCCACAGTCTGTGTGTGTGTGTGTGTGTGTGTGTCAGTCTGTGTGTGTGTGTGTGTGTGTGTGTCACGTCAGTCAGTGTGTGTGTATCAGTCAGTGTGTGTGTGTGTGTGTGTGTGTGTGTGTGTGTGTGTGTGTGTGTGTCATTCAGTGGCTGTGTGTGTGTGTGTCAGTCTGTGTGTGTCTCTGTTGTGTGGTGTTGTCAGTTAGTGTGTGTGCGCCAGTCAGTCTGTGTGTGTCTCTGTGTGTGTGTTTGTGTGTGTCAGTCAGTGTGTGAGTGGTGTGGTCCAGCCCCGTAGTGCGGTCCAGGGACCATCTGAAGTTTTGAGACCAGAGCTGTGACTGTATTGGTCAGCTCCCAAGTGACTGTGCTGGAGCAGAGAAAAAATAACCAGTTCCTGTTTATTATACCGCTTGCCTCATGTGTAATCTTTCAGGGGGGGATGAGGAGTCTGTTTTCTACTGTGGGAAATTACCTTCATACATCTGGAGCTACCGAAGAATGAAGGTTGCGAGTCCATGGAGTAAAATGTCGGTAGGTACCCCTAGACCGAGAAGCCTGTTCTGCCATCCCCACAACCATCGCGCACACATCAGCCTCTTGTGAACCTCATCGTACATGCACCATACACCTGGTAATAGGGGAATCACCGTACATGTAAAATAAAAAGTGTCTCAGTCAGCGCTCCTAGTGTCTTGATATAATAATATGACAAGTGAAAATAAGGTGCAAAACTAGCAAACACAGTGAAATAACTTGATATTTAAACTGTGTAAATTGTGATCATAATATGAACAGTGATTTAAAAAAACCTCCACTCAAACCCTTCAGTAAGAAACACGTTTCCTAAGTTCATTGGTGTATGTATTTCTTCCAGATAAAAAGGGAAGGTAGGTTGGTACACCAAAAAAGACGAAAAAAGAAAGCAAATATCGCAATATCGTATGGACACGGTCAGATGTTCTGAATCAAGAGACATCTTGTAGAATTTCCTACTCACATTTCACTCCGTAAAAAGTCATGTCTCAAATATGGTACTCATCCTTGATTGAATTTGGGTGGATGGTGAGGAACTCAGAAGATATGGAGAGACAATGGTATAGATGTACACAAAATAATTACTCTTTAAAACACAGCGATTTTGCACTTACAATAAGTACACTCTTTAGCACATAGTAAAAGCACAAGATACAAGTTGAATCTCCTGGAACGCGGACCCGCTCCAGCCCCACCACCCTCCGTAGGTATCGTGCGTCTTCGCACACTGGTGCCGTTTCTCTGCTTGCCATGGGACAGGGTTCGGGTGGAAACCCCAAAGACAAAGGCCAAAGATGCCCCATTTAATAAACTTTTATCAAATCTCTTTCAAAATCTCTTCTGCATACACACACACTACAAATAAATTCAACCTAATGACTTGAGTTACACAATGATAGTGGTCGGGAAGATGACTTCGCAGCTCTTTTCGTTATTTGCATGCCAACCAACACGGTACAATATTTAAAAGGCTGGAACAAGCTGTGGGAGAACAATATCTTATCTTTTAATCTATGCGGAATTACCACTGAACGGATTCTTAAACTTCCATTAAATTCATCCAATGCACATGATGTAACTTTCAGCCGTACTATGAAAGAAACATGGATTCACTTTCCCGTCTGTTATGTTTCGTGAGGAATATATCAAAAATTAGAAGGAAAGGTGTGTTTGTCACCTGTACCTTCTAGCTAGAAGCTCATTTGTTGAAGCACTCCTGGGACTATTAAAACATAACTTGTATTAAGTATCAAATAAAATAAAGTCTACATACATGAGAAATAGGGAATATAATATATAATTAAAATGGAGGGTGGTGGGAGTTATTTTTTTTGATACTTAATAAAAGTTATGTTTTAATAGTCCCAGGAGTGCTTCAACAAATGAGCTTCTAGCTGGAAGGTACAGGTGACAAACACACCTTTACTTCTAATTTTTGATGTGTTTGTCAATCTAGCTCATCTTATGCAACCCAATGCCATCTAGGCATTTGCGGACACACTCATATTACATTACTTTTCATATTATTAGTGAGCAGTATATCTTGTTTGTGCTTTTATGTTTCGTGAGGCACTGAAGTTCAGAAGTAAATATTAGAAATTCCTTTCACACAGTGGCTTGGATGTTAGTTTATTCATAGAAGGGACAATAGGGGGTCTGTATATATATATTGTATTCATGGTTAAAACGGGCTTTTCAATTCCGTTTTTGTTTCTTTCACGTCATACGAATCTAGACATTGCCCCAGGGAGCCCAATTATACTTCTTGGGGTTGCTTTTGCAAAATAGTATCAAGACAACATCAATTGAGTTGCAAAAAAGTGCATATTATTGCTTTTATTTGTGTATGTAACCTTTTTATACATATTGCCTAAAACTGGTGGGGCCTATCTATAAATCAGTACTAAAAGTAGTACAAATCTTCATAAACTGTAGGTCGTATGTAGCGAAAATCGTTGTCTGATGCAGGGCGGGCGCAAACTTTTTCCCTGCGCCCCCCCCCCTCCGGATGTCCTCCTCTCGCGTGCCCCCCTCCCTCCTCTCCTTACCTTGATTCCGGGTCTGGACGTTCATGACGTCACGTTGCCATAGCAACGTGACGTCACATGACCCCGCGGCGTCATTGACGCCGCCTTGCCAGGTCTGACGCGTTCCAGATGCCGGCTGAATCAAGGTAAGTAGGTTTACAGAGGCCCTGCAGCTCCCCGGCATTAATTTAAGTGCTTCGAAAGCGTGCAGGCCTCTGTAAACCCAGCGTCCCCCACTGGTAAGCTCGCCCCCCCCCCACACCTGTCATGGGGGGTCGTGCCCCCACACTTTGCGCACCGCTGGTCTGATGCATAGTTTGTCATTTTTATTGCGTCTTGTTGGAACCCTGATTGATACAAATTAAACTTTAAACAGAGATTATTAGCAAGTGTTAGTAAATACCACATATTATGTGGCAATATTATTATGATAGCCATCGCCTGAAAATATTTGTTGACCTATATATATATGTAACATCCGTGCTGCATCAAATTCATTTTGAAATGATATCTAGTAACGTCATTGGGTTTATCCTCAGAAGTGTCGTTAAATGGTTTATCAATACGTTAAATGGGGTTAACATGACTTAACGTGGAATGCATATCCACAAGGTGATTAGTGTTACGATGCCTTGCGTTAACCAGAAAAATACTGTCTTTCTCTTATGCTAATGAGCCATTATCCTAACAGTGGATTCACAAGCTCGTTCATGTTACCAGGGAAATATACATGTTATGTTGCGATAATTAGGTCACATCAAACCTGCCTTCCTCATATCCAGAGCGATGATTATCAGAGCGTTGTTTCTGTAAATAGCCTACAAGGAAAAAGGGCAGGTTTTAGTGCTACCCCATGAGTGTCGGACTTAACCCTTTCATTACAGCTGCCACCAAATATATATATGGAACATATTAATAGCAAATTTAAAGCACAAACTCATCACCAGATGATCTGTATTTGTACACGGTATTAGTGTTTTAGTAACTCGAACGGTACAATACAGCCAAAGAACTTGGAATTAAAACTGTATGAAAAAATATTTTTAAAATAGCTTAAAACTCTTTGGAATTGAAGACCTTGGTAATTAAAGTATAATGAAAAAACTATATTCTAAATAGCTTAAAAATCCTTAAAAAATCCTTAATAAATTTAAATGGAATTGTGTGGTTTTTTGTGAACAGAAGCCAGAATATGTGCTATATGTGGATGACTAACAGGGTGTGTTATATAGCCTGTTGTTGGTCTGAGGTAAAAAGGGGATAATGGGGCTGGTTAGCAGAGTTTTAATGCGCGTGCTTCTCCTTCAGGAATGCTGCTAAAAACAATAACTTTCTCACCTCCTAGTGGGGGCAGTACGTGAGTTGCTTCTCTCCCGGGGGCCCAAATAGGAAGAAAAGGGCGAACTCGGTGAGTGAGCAAAATGAATTTATTAGGTACAGAAAACAAGTCAAAATAACACTCACGGTACAGCTTTAAAAACAGCCCAGCATCAGCCTGATCGTCCGGTGATATTCCTCTCACGAGTACAGCTCCCGTGGTCGCGTCGGGGGGACGTGGACGGAAGAGGAGGTCTTACCGGATGTCAGCAGGGCTGGCTGGGTCCTTCAATCAATGGGCCTCGGCAGGGAAACAACTAGTTTCGCAATATGCTTCGTCAGGTTGTTCCTGCCGGAGCCCATTGATTGAAGGACCAGCCAGCCTGCTGACATCCGGTAAGACCTCCTCTTCCGTCCCGCCGTCGACGCGACCACGGGAGCTGGTACTGGTGAGAGAATATCACCGGACGATCAGGCTGATGCTGGGCTGTTTTAAAGCTGTACCGTGAGTGTTATTTTGACTTTGTTTTCTGTACCTAATAAATTCTATTTTGCTCACTCACCGAGTTCGGCCCTTTCTTCACTATTGGGCCCCCGGGAGGAAGCAACTCACGTACTGCCTCCACCAGGAGGGTGAGAAAGCTATTGTTTTTAGCAGCATTCCTGAAGGAAAGACTGCGCATTAAACTCTGCTAACCAGCCCCATTATCCCCTTTTTACCTCAGACCAACAAACAGGCTATATAAACACACCCTGTTAGTCATCTATCATTAGCACATATCTGCTTCTTTCACAAAAAAACCACACATTCCATTTAAATTTTATTTAAGGATTTTATTTAAGGATTTTTAAGCTTTTAGAATATATTTTTCATATATGTACTTTTACATTACCAAGGTTCTTTAATTCAAAGAGTTTAAGCCTATTTTAAAAATATTTTTCATACATTTTTAATTCCAAAGTTCTTTTGGCTGTATTGTACCGTTCGATTACTAAAACACTAATACCGTGTTCCCATATCTCTCTATCCTCTATCATCTACGTTTGAGCAAAATCCCTGCGCTGACCAACCCTCCACCTCCCACTGCAACTACAAGATTCCGGGCTTATCTTCTTTTCTTACTGGTCCAGCGCTGCAGAAAACACAAGGGCAAGTATACACTACCCTTTCTGTTGGTTTACACATCACCACCACAGGCAACATCACAAGCCTATTCACATAGGGGCGAGCCCAACCTCTTTTCTTTTTGTCGCATTAATATTGTGTAATTTTCATGTAGGACATGTTGCGTGGCCTATCATGGTATATAATATTGAGTGGTATTAAGTAGGGTTTACAATAATGTTGTCAATATAGACCAAGAGCTAACAAGAGACAGAAGTTGGGAAAATAACTTTTCATCCCGCACAGCTAATTCACTGTGGGAAAACAAACTGAGACTATTTCCATATATACACAAAGAACACAACAAATAAACTATTTATACAAATATCAACACCTCAGGTATCCGGCTTGTACTGTGGGTGCACTTGCTTTACCTGCAAACCTCCCTTTTGCAGTAGTCTAAAGCCGTAAATCTCCACCCCGAAATAAAGGCTAACTCCTAAAACCCTTGATGCGTCTATCTCTATTCAGGGATACTCAATTTTGAGGAAATTGATCAAAGAGAGGAAGAGGCATTATATTTATATTAAAGACTCATTGCAATTTATGCTACTAAATTGCCCTCCAAGCCATCTCTTTTGAAATCATGTTGCTAAAAGTTGTCTCCCCTTCACTAAGCCCATTCTTATTGCTGGCATCTGCCGCCCCCTTAAAGCCCACCCAATCCTGACTGATCTCAGTCATTTTCTTGGCACGATTTCTCTCTGAATGGGAATAGTGAACTGTTAGTTCTTTGAGATTTCAACATCAATTGGCTGCACCCTAAAAACATTTAGGACACATGTCAAGTCCCCTAAATTTAACCCAACTAATTTCCAAAACCCACACGGAACAACTAAACCTTTTTTACCATTCCTGCTAGATTTGATTGTACCCTCATGACCCAAAAGAATCCAATCCCCTGGCATCCTCCTGGACATTTCAATGACCAGGCAATATTGTACTGTTAGCAGCTTGGCATTATTTGATTAAAGGATTGAACCAAAGTCGCCTTTATCATATGATTTTTACAAATAATATATACAGTGTTCGACAAACTTATCATCTGCACGCCCGTGGCGAGCTCCTATTGGCCCAAGCAGCACACAGTTTGGTACTAGGTGGGAGAGTAGATTTTTTTGTCGGCGAGCAGATTTTTTGGTGATTTGTCGACCACTGTATATATATATATATATATATATATCATAGGTTGTTATTAGCCCGTTTTCCCTCGTTTTCTCATAATGCCTGTTTTTCAGACAGCTACCACGGCTAATAGCGCAAGCAGAACTTCACACATGCGCAGATAGACCCCTTGTGTGTGCGATCTCTTCTACAATAAGCCATCAGTTTATTTATTTATTTTTCACCCCTCCGTAGATTGCGCATGCGCAGTGGCTCTGCTTCAGGTGCCTTGCAGTTTCATTGCTCGAGGCGCCCTTACTGAAGCTGTTACGATCGCCGGAGGTCTCTGCTATTCACCTTTGAACCTGCGCATGCGCAGTATATGCGTTTCAACACACAGGAAGCCTCCTGAGCTGCAGGAAAAACGCTGAGTCACTTACAGTATACAGGAGGTTAACAACTATGGATGCCAAATATGATTAATGTATTATGGTTGCACCTGTGCATCTTGGGTTTTTGAGGTATATATATGTGTTTCTACTCACTCTGTAAATCACATCACCTTGATAAAGGTCCCCTCGCGGACACGAACGTTGGAATGATGTCTGTTGATCTATACATTATTTTTGACAACCATCTGAGTGCTGCCTTTGATATTCTTACATGCGGTATGTATTGCCTATATATTTGATATATATATATAAATATATATATATATCAAACAGAATACAAACAGCGCAACTTCAAACACTTATCTACAATATTGTGACCACACTTGAACTGAGATTAGACAAGATACCATACAGTGAGAGGTGGTATAACCATACTATAAACTTTCCCTACCCGCCTGCTGCCACTTAGTCCACGGCTCCAAAGTACCGGTCTGTAGAAAATTGTCCAAGAATGCCTAGGCGCAAATCTGTGTGGGAGATTTCCCCTTCCTCTGGAGCAAAAAACATCATCCAGTTGTGTTCCAGGTCCAGGAGTGGACAGAGGCTTATATAGATCTATTCTATTGTAAGTGCATATCTTACCATCTCTGCTATTTGTGGTTTGGATATACTACCCTATGATTTTTCTCCCCCCCCTCCTCTCTTCTTTACATGATTGTCGCTAGGTCATTCTTTGGACATAAATATATATATTATTCCCATTTATTGCTATCCAAGGGAGAAGCGCAGGGTTCACTGTCTGTTTTTCAATATTGACAGTGTAAGGAAATCAAACCACCAAGGAAGCCCTAAAGTTCTACTTGTCAGGATTAAATACTATCTATGCTTCCCATGTTCCCCAGGGCATTAATACAGCGGAAACGGCCCCCAAATCCACTGCTTTTACGCGGTGCTGGCACAGGAGCACAAAGACCTGATAGTTTGGAGTGGTTCCCATTGATTAATATATCCAACTGCTCCTCTGTAAATATGAGGCTTCGAATCTCCGCGTCTATCACACAGAGCGGTGATTCCCGCAGCAGAGCTGATGCCTGCTCAGCCAGGTCAACAACTTCAACTCTTTAGCAGAGGTATTCAGTCTGTAATGGTGTATTTATTTGTACGTTCTACAGCTCATGGGCATTATGTTAGGTATATTTAACAGACGTTTTTAGTATTTAAGCCAGGTTCAACTTGGCGGGTGATTTTGACGCAGCTTCTACCTTTTTCTGGGGGTGCACAAATTACTAAAATTTCTACGCCAAGGCATTCCCATTTGTGTCGCCAAAATATTGACAAAAACATATATATTTTTAAACTGTTCTTTATTGAATTCTTGCGAAAGACGGGTAGCGGGAAGGGGGGAGGAGGCACAGAAATAAATGGGTACATGTTACTTTGATTATAACATCTGTATACATACAAAAAATACAAAATCCCCCAATCCAAAATGTCAAACGATAAAAGACAGAAAGAGGGAGAAAAGAAAAACTTCATTGCATTTATATTTCCCACACTTTGCATATTAGATAATTAACAGTAATCCAATCTCTGGTGGAATAAGGCCTGGGACATAGAGGGTTCAGCCGTGCTGATCCGCTCTCTCGCTCTGCCTCGCCTGCCAAAATGGGGCTTTTTCTGTCTTGCAGGCGAGGCAGAGAGCGCGCTCAAGGGGGCGGGGCCGAGGCGGGGTGTGAGGCGGAGCGGAGGCGTGTCAGGAGGGGGCCTAGTCCCCCGCTCCCATTGGATGGGAGCGGTCACGTGACCGCTCCTCCTCATCCCTCGAGCGGCAAATTTGAAACACTGCCTGTCTCGGCAAAGTTTTCTGAGCCTCCGCACACATCAGCACATTGAGAAAAATAAAGTTAGTATACAGTATAAGCGCAGACAAGTCCCAATACATTTCAGATACCGTTACATCAATTTTACACCAAAAATGCCATGTGCACAGTAAGCTGCATTGAAATGATTAACCAGTGATTCAGCTGTGATGCTAATCAGCAAATGCTGAACACCAGAAACTCTAGAATTACGCTATTTTCCGAGAAACTGGATTACAACTAGGAGCTCTTCTTTCTATCTATTAAATATATAATCCAACCAGTACTTCACTTTCTTTCTAAAATGACGTGTTTTGTTTGTATTCGGTAATCCTACTTTTTTCAGAGGTGCACTGAACGCTGGCTGGGATGTTGTAATGTGGTGAAAATAATTAATAGCACGTTTAATCTCAGTGCTGAGTATTCTCTTCTGTGTTTCGCAGTTAGCAATGGATTAAACATTGAGCCTACAGTACGCATCCGCAGATGTCGGTTAACTCACGGCTCGTAACGGCCAATTATCAAATCGTACTAGCTGTATTTTTTCCTGAGGTATGTTAAACGCATATCCACCAAGTTAATTGAATATGCAAAAACACGGTGTTGATATCATATAGCATGGTTAACATGCTGTTGAGTAGCCAGACTGGGCTTTTTAACTTCCAATAACATGGTTGTTAACGCACAACTTAAACTAAAAGGTGGTGTTATCCCATCCAGGACACCCTAAATATGGATTTAGAGAGGGGTCTGGATGGGAAGTAAACGGCGCCTTTAGCTATAGTAACTAAACGTCAGGTAAATCCCTGTTGTTACTAACGACCTTGGGTGGAATATGCTCGTAGGGGAACGCATTTTCGTGGTTCTCGTAAGAACACTACCACGTCCCTATACATTTCCCAGACCGAATAACATGACTTGCCCCCAATATATTGAGTTTTGAAGATACATGAAAGAATAGTGGGCATTAATCATGTAGTATCTCGTAAGTAACTTAAGGGCCTTAGTAGGATCTGGCCTTAATGTTTTACCCATCTTTATATTATTGTTTGACATCAGTGTAATATGTGAGGCAACATAAGGGGAAGGGAAACTCTACTCTATCAAAGAGACAGGCCACTGATCCTAATTGCTGCCCACGTTTGCACTCCTAGTGGAATAGCTGATGTTTTTGTGAAAGTCAAAAGCAAAATTTTCTTGGATGATTATTGTTTTTTAAACTACTAGAAGCAGGGATGAGTGGTTATGAACTATCTCACCATATGTGCTGGACGTAAATTCCCTATTTGAAAGGACATGTAATCATTATATAAATTAGATGAGATGTGCACTCATAATTAAATCCCAGTTGGTGTTTATCATTTGTGACGGAATTATGATTTCACGACCATTAGATCATGTACTTAAAGTGATTTCGTGTTGTATTTACAACATGTAATGGTAACCGGACACAACGCCGCTATTTTTTATACAGTACTATATATAGCATTTTGCAGCCGTATACTATTAGTATTGATGTAGCCATGCCATCTGTGCGTACTAGTCGCTTCCCTCCTGGCAGTAAGCCCTGGTAACAAGAGGCGTCCATTATTGATATGGGTTTTCCCCTCCGAGGAAGCTGCACTGAGTGACAGCGGGAGAAGTGGCGTATATGAGGCCTGGGCATGACCATCATGGACAGACCTGTGTCGTCCTCTGCTGTACTTAGGGCAGGTACCGCCAAATTTAGCAGTGCCTTCCCCCCCTTGGAAGGCAGTGTACACAGTGGAAGGCTGTGGATTTTGGGCCTTCTCAATCCTTACCTCTGGGGAGAGTTGGTGGGGACCATAACCTGCCTTGCGCTTGCTAGTCGAATGCCAGGGAAGAGTAAGGATGGCTGACGGTTGCCCTTGGCCTGTTAGTGATGGTCGCAGGGACCATCCTTCTGTGTAGCTGAGAGTTCTGCATTTGGGCAAGTAAGCCTTCTTGTTACTGTGCTGTACAGAAGAGATAATAGCCAGTTTACTTGATACCTCCTCCTGGTGTGTTGAAACTTAACTGGGGGGAGACGGTAATAGTTTAACGTGGGAGCATCACCTTCATTTCCTGGAGCTATCGACGATGGAGGACGCGCATGCCTAAAGGTGCCCCTAGGGTATGAACCCAGAAGCACTGTTCCGTGTGTCCCCACTACCAACTGGTGGACACTCAAACCTCTCCTGTTACCAGCAGGTTACGCACTAGCACCACACGATCCGTAATGGCGCCAAATCTATCACCGGGTGGGGAACCACTGTACATATAGCATCTTATAAAGTCATTAAAAGTCTTTAGTACGAAATTTTTGACACCCAATATTTCAGACAGATATGTGTACAGCCTATAATTATTACTGACCTGGCCATTTCGCCCCAGCAGTATATATGTATAGGTATGTTAGGGTATATATAGTTATATTTGTATATAATATATATAATATATATATATCTATATTCTATAATATATATAAAGTTAAAGTTGGTTATGGGTTTGGGACGGGGAGTGAGTGAGCAGTGTGTGTTGTTGTCTCGCCGATCCCTGGCGTCTGACGTCACACACCGCCCCTGGACTCCTTACTCGCGTCTCAGCTGCTGGTCTCCGCGCCAGAGACAAATGGTGGGTAGGAGTCAGATGCCAGGAAATCGGTGCGAGAACACATCAGACCCTCCCGGAAACCAACTCTGGAAGAAGGTAGAGAGACTCCCGCATTCGTATGTCTCCGCTCCGTTACCGCTCCGTTATAAGCATCATAAGCTTTTTGACAATCTGCCAAAAGTGGCGGTGCTATTGTCCCATTTTCATTGTCATACACCGTTGGATAGTTTACTCCGTGAGAGTTTGTTTTATCTTATATCCCCTGGCATGACAGCTAGGAGATCGTCCTCCCCAACTGGATCTCAAATAGAGCTAAAACACAAATGCCCATGTGCTAGGCCAGGGGTGCACAATTCCAGTCATAAACGGCACCCCCTCCCAACAGGTCAGTTTTTTTCAGGACTATCCCTGCTTCATCACAGGTGTCTCAATCATGGTTCCGTGTCAGAATTTCACTACTCAAATATACCTGCATTATATGCTGGTATTGCTTGGCTATAAATCGTGACAATAAGGCTTGTCTTCCCAGCCTCCTAGCTGAAAATATGGGGGGCAAAAAAAAAAACAAACCGTAGAAGATGCCAACACTGATGGAAAACTCATTAATTAAGCTTATTGATAAAATTGGCTTATTTCCCCTCACTCTCATACTCTCTGGTTGGAAGAGTCTTATGGGGAATAAGGCCTAATAGTTACCCTGACTGAATGGAATCAATATATTGCTTAGATTCAATGTATGTCTTTCCCTGGCCAGAGGCATTCTACTACTATACTCAATGGAATCCATCAGTGTATTTTCACAGCTATTCCCCTGGCTTGTCTTGGTGCCAGTTCTGCATATAAGTCAGTAGCTATTGTTACTGTAAGTTATGTCACTGTACAATAAAGCGCGGGGACGAAAGACATTTCCTCCGTTGAATGGGGCGTGTCACTCATGTGGTATCCACATCAATTTTCTATACTGTTTCTACATTTTGATTTTTTTCACACAGGATAAAATAAAAATGCAGTAAGTATTATCTAATATACACAACTGATTTTTTAAAAAAAAATACTACTCTAGGATTTGATGTATTATAATTCTTACTTCACTTTATTTTATCCTGTTAAAAAAGCAATGCAGTTCTATTAAAATTGATGTGTACCACATAGTGACACTCCCATTCAACGGGGAACATGTCTTTCGTCCCCGCGCTTATTCTTTTACTTACACTAACTTACATGAACACTATAGCTTACTGACGTCTATGCAGGACCTGGCACCAAAGACAAGTCTCAGGGGAATAGCCTGTGAAATTCACTTATGATCCCATTCGATAGTATATAATGCAGTATGAAGTGGAAATGACATACATTGAACTAATGCAATATATTTAATTCCATTCGTCAGGGTAACATTTGGCCTTTATTCCCATAACGACTTTCCACCAGAGTCGAGGAAATAAGCCCAAGTTTAGCCAATAAGCTTATTAAATAGTTTCCCATCAGTGTTGGGCATCTTTCTACGTTCTGTTTTTTGCCCCATCATTTTCAGCTAGGAGCTGGGAAAATACGCCTTTTGTCACGATCTTATAGCACAAGCATACCATCATATAATGCATATATTTGAGTAGTGAAATTCTGACACGCGAACCACTGATTGATCACCTGTGTCTGAGCAGGATATCCTGAAAACCTGACCTGTGGGAAGGGGGTGGGCCCTTTATGACTGGAATTGTGCACCCCTGCCTAGTCCACATGGGCATTTGTGTTAGCTTCTATTTCGGCTCCAATTTGGGGAGACATCCTCCCTCATGCCAGCGGATGATAAAGAGAACACTAACTCTCACCGGAGTAATATATCCAAACTGTATGTCTGCATATGAAAAGTGTGGACATATGCACTCGCACTTTGGCCGATTTTCAAAAGCTTATGAATCTTATAAACGTATGGTAACGGAGCGGTAACAGAGCGAATAGGCCCGGGGAGTCTCTCTCCTTCCCAGCGTGTTTCCGGGTCTGTTGTTCTCGCGATTTCCTGCTATTTCTGAATCACTACCCACCATTTTCTCTGGCGGAGACCAACAGCGAGAGCGGAGTAGGAGTCCAGTGGCGTGGTACGTCAGACGCCAGGGATCGGCGACGAACATCCACCACTCCTCACTCTCACCTGCACACTCTAACCGCAACTTAACTTTTGATATATATATATATATATTGATATAATATATAATGATCTAATACTAAAATATACTATACATATACAACCTCTACATATATACTGATGGAGCGAAATGCCTAGGTCATCAATACTATGGCTGTACAATATCGTCTGAAATATTGGTCACAAATTTTAGTACTTAAAACTTTTAATGACTTTATAGATATATATGTAACAGTTGTTTCCCCCCATAAACACAACCCGGTGAGAGATTTTGGTCCATTACTGATGTGTGGTGCATGTTACCCTTCTGGAACAGGAGGTTGAGTCGTCCACCTGGTATTGGGGACCACAGGAACAGGCGATCTGGGGTTCATACCCTACACTCTTTAGCAGTGCTAGCGCCTCCAATCTGTCGTAGGCCTCCAGGAAACTGAAGGTGATCTCCCGGTAGACTATTACCTCTCCCCCCATAAGTTCACACACCAGCAGGATGAATAACAGTAACGGTTATCTATCTCTTCTGTACAGCACAGTAACAGCAGGCTCTGCCCAATGCTACCTCTCAGCTACCACATGAAGGATTGTCCCCTGGACCAATCACTAACAGGCCAAGGCACCCGCAGCCATCCTAGCTCTTGCCCTGCCTCTCTAGCAGCGGTCAGAGGTATGGTCTCCACCTCGACTCGTCCCCAGTAGTAAGAGGAACTTGAGAAGGCCAATAATCAGCCTCCCACTTGGACCTGCCTTCCTCAAGGGAAGGGCACTGCTAAATTGGGCGGTACCTCCCTTAAGTCCAGCAATGGAGGACGACATCAGGTCGTCCATGATTGTGTCATTGCCCAGCCTCATATCACTGCCTCCGCTGTCACTCAAGTGCATCCTCGGTAGGGAAAACCGCATATCAACTACTTGCAGCCTGCTTGTTACCCAGTGCTACTGCCAGGAAAGGGGGAGCATCTAAGTAGCCACAGATGGCATGGCTACATATACAATCTATAAGTATAACTGGCTGCAAAATTCTATATATAGTACTGTATAAAAAATATGAGCGTGTGTCCAGGTTCCGATTTACCGTGTTTGTAAATCCAAATCACCTTAAAGTACATAGTTCTAACTGGTCGTGAAATCATAACTTCCTCACAAATATTACTTAACACCAATTGAGATTTATATGATGACATCATCTTAATAAATAGTATGATTACATTTTCCTTTTCAATAGGGAATTTAGCTCAGCCACATATGGGTAGTATTCATATAGACCACTCATCCCTGTGCTAGTTATTTAACAAAAGCAAATAATCCAATCCAGAAAATTTTCTTTTCCACTCAACCAAAACATCAGCTATTCACATGAAACGGGCAGCTATTTAGGAATCATGGCCTGTCTCTTTGATAGAGTAGAGTTTTCCCCCTTCCCTCTATGTGCCACAATATACACCTGATGTCACACAATAATATAAAGATGGTAAAAACAATTAAGGCCAGATCCATAAAGGCCAGAAGTTACTGTGACCGAGAGACTAACCGGAGTTAATGCCCACTATTCTTTCACTGTGTATCTTCAAAACTCAATATCCATTGGTCCAAAGCATTTTTCGAGCTGGAATGTATACGGACGTTTAGTGCTCACGTAATACAGAAAAGGCGTTCGCCCCTAACGATGCATACCACCAAGGTCTGTAGGTCACAACAGGATTTAACCTGACTTAGTTAGCTCATAGCTTAAAGCGCCGTACTTATCCCATCCAGACCCCTCTCAAATCCATATTCAGGGTCTGTATGGGAGTTACCACCCCTTTTAGTTAAGTTTGTGCTTAACACCATTTGTTAGTGGAAGTTAACCAATCTGTGCTAACTCAACACACGTTAAGCCCACTAATATGATATCAACGAGCCTTGTTTTTTGCATATATTAACTTTGTGGATATGCGTTTTAACCTCAGGAAAAATAACAGCTAGTACTGATTTTGATAATCGGCCGTTACGAGCCCTGAGTTAACAGACATCTGCGGATGTACAGTAGGCCTCACTTTTTAAATCCATCTAACTGCAGACACAGAAGATAACCTTACTCAGCACTGAGATTAAACGTGTCTATTAATTATGTTTCAACACATTACAACATCCAGCCAGCGTTCAGTGTCACTTCTGAAAGTAGGATTACCGATACCAAAAACACGTCATTTTAAGAAAGAAAGTGAAGTACTGGTTGATTAGATATTTATATAGATAGAAATAAAGAGCTCCGATGTTAGTCTATCCATTTTCTCTGGAAAATAGCGTAATTCTTAGACAGTTCTGGTGTTTCAGCATTGCCTGATTGCATCCAGCTGACATCACTGGTTAATCATTTCAATGCAGCTTTACGTTGGTCAATGGTCATTTTTGGTGTAAAATTGATGTAACGATATCTGAAATGGATTGGACTTGTCTGCGCTTATACTTATACTAACTTTATTTTTCTCATGTTCTGATGTGTCGAGGTCTCAGAAACTTTCCGAACAGGCAGGTTCTCAAATTTTGCCGCTCGGGGCTCTGATGAGGAGCGGTCCGTGACCCTCCCATCCAATGAGACGGGGGACTAGGCCCACCTCCTGACCCCTCCCGCTCCGCTCCAACCCGCCTCGGACCCTCGCCACCCCTGAGCGCGCTCTCTTCTCGCCTGCAAGGACAGAACAAAAAGCCCCCATTTTGAGCAGGCCGAGCAGAGCAAGGAATCGCGTATCACGTCACGGCTGCACCCCCTCTAGGTCCCAGGCCTTATTCCACAAGAGATTGGATTTACTGTTTAATTAATCTATACAAAGTGTGGGGAAATTTTATAAATGCACATGAAGTTTTTTCTCTTTTCTCCTCTTTCTGTCCTTTTATCGTTTGACATTTTGTGATTTGGGTATTTTGTATTTTTGTATGTATCAGATTTTACTAACGCCAAGTACATTGCTACCCATTTATTTTCCTGTGGATCCTCCTCCCGCTTCCCGCTACGTCTTTCGCAAAGAATATCAAATAAGAAGCAAGTTTAAACAATATATATGTTTTTGTCAAATATTTTGGCACACATAAATGGGACGAGTGCTCGTGGCTATAAATTTTAGTTATTTGTGCAACCCAAAAGTAGTAAGCTGCGTCAAAAATTTTCTCACCCGCCAAGTTCCCTCGCGAAATCTAAAAACGCTGTTAAATAACCTAACATAATGCCATGAGCCCTGTAGAACTACCAATAAATACACATACAAGACTGAATAACCTCTGCTAACAGAGTTGAAGTGTTGACCTGGCTGAGCAGGCATCCAGCTCTGCGCTGGAATCACCGCTCCCGGTGGTGTGATGGCAGGGCGTAATTCGAAGCCTCATATTGACGAGACAGTTGGATATATCTAACATGGAGAACCACTCCAACTATCAGGGTCTTTTGGTGCTCCTGTCCAGCACCGCGTAAAAGCAGTGGATTTGGGGGCCGTTCCTGGCTGTATTAATGCTGGGGAACTATGGGAAGCATAGATATGTAATTTATCCTGACAAGTAAGGAACTTTAGGTCGTTTCCTTGGTGGTTGATTTTCCTCTACACTGTAACATATTGAAAAACAGACAGTGACTCCCTGCGCTTCCTCCCTTTGGATAGCAATAAAATGGGGAATAGTTATATTATTACTGTCCAAAAATGACGTTAAGCGCAAAATCATGTAAAGAAAGAGAGGGAGGAGAGGGCAGAAAATAATCATAGTGGTAAGTATATCAAAACCACAACAATAGCAGAGAATTGTTACGATATTCGCTACGTACAATAATAGCAAGCTATATAAGCCTTCGTCCACTCCTGGACCTGGAACACAACTGGATGATGCTTTTTTGGTGCTCCAGAGAAGGGGAAGCTCCCCCACATCTATGTTGACGCCTAGTGTCTTCTTTGGACACTTTTTCTACACAGACGTTACTTGTGGAGCGTGGACCTAGTGGCAGCAGGCGGTGTAGTGGAAAGTTATAGTATGGTTATAACACCCTCGCACTGTATGTATCTTGTCTAATCTCAGCTTCGATTTAGTCCACAAAATAAATTTTTGGGGGGGGGGGGGGGGTTTTTTAGATAACGTGGTTGACGTTGCGCTTTTGGTATTCTGTGTTGATATACATATATATATATTTATATCTATATATAAATCTATAGGCACTACGATACCGCTTTAGACGACTATTCAAGGCCCACTACAGATGGTTGTCAAAAATAATGTATTAGATCACAATGACCTATCCAACGTCATGGATCTCCGCGAGCGGGACCTTTATCAAGTAATGTGGTTTACAGATGCGTTAGAACACATACTGCTACCCTCATAAACCCAAGATGCACCAGGGGCAACACATAACAATACATTAATCAATTACTTGGCTCCATAGTGTTTTACCCTCCTGTATACCTGTAAGTGACTCAAGCGCTTTTCCTGCACTCAGGAAGGCTTCCTGTTTGAAAACGCCTCTACTGCGCCTGCGCCGTCAAAGGTGAATAGGCAGAGACCTCCGGCATCGTAACAGCTTCAGTAAGGCGCCTGCGAGCAATGAAATGCAAGGCCACCCTGAAGCAAGAGCCCACTGCGCATGCGCAAGCTACGGAGGGGTAAAAATAAATAATAACTGATGCTTATTGTAGAAGGGATCGCACCACAGGGGTCATCTCGCATGTGTGAGGTTCTGCTTGCGCTATTTAGCCGTGGTAGCTGTCCTGAAAAGAACAGGCCTATGAGAAAACGTGACTGGGCTAATACACCTTGATATATATATATATATATATAGATCAGTGTTCGAAAATCACCAAAAATCTGCTCGCCTACAAAAAATCTAACTCGCACCGTAGGACCAAACGTGTGCTGCTTGGGCCAATAGGAGCGCGCCACGGGCTGCAATGTTAGGTTTGTCGAACACTGTTATATTATTTTGTAAAAATCTATATGATAAAGCGCGCCTGTTGTTTACATCCTTTCATCAAATAATGTCCAATGCCTGCTTAACAGTACACTAATTGCTGGTCATTGAAATGTCAGGAAGGATGCCGGTGATTGGTATTCTTTTCTTGGCGTCATAGGGTACATTCAAATCTCGCAAGAATGGTAAACAAAGGTTTTAAGGTTTGTCCGGTGGGTTTGGAAATTAGTTGGGTAAATTTAGGGACTTGACATGTGATCTAAACTGTTTTTAGGGTCCAGCCCATCTTGATGTTGAAATCTCAAAGAACTAACAGTTTGTCTCACTATTCCCATTCAGAGAGGAAATCGTGCCAGAAAATGACTGAGATCCAGTCAGGGATTGTGGTGGGGCTTTAAGGGGCGGCAGTGCCAGCAAAAGAATGGGCTAGTGAAGGGGAGACCACTTTAAGCAACTTATGATTTCAAAAGAGAATGATCTTGGATGGGCAATTATTAGCATAAATTGCAATGAGTCTTTAATATACAATATAATGCCTCTTGCTCTCTTTGACTCATCTTTCCTAAAATTGATTATCCCTGACAATAGAGATAGCCCGCATCAAGGTTTTAGGATTTAGCCTCTATTTCGGTGAGATTTACGGCTTTAGACTAATGCAAAAGGACGAGTTTTGCAGGTAAAGCAAGTGCACCCAACAGTACAACCGGATACCCTTGAGGTGTTGATATTTTGTAAATAGTTTATTTTGTTGTTTGTTCTTTGTGTATATATGGTAAATAGTCCTCAGTTGTTTTCCCCACACAGTGAATTATTGTGCGGAATAATAAGTTTTTTCCCAACTGCTGCCTTGTTAGCTCTTGTTCTAATATGTGACACAATTAATTGTAAACGCCATACTTAATACACTCAATATTATTTACCATGATAGGCCAGCAAACATGTCCTACATGAAAATTACACAATATAATTGCGCAAAAAGAAGAAGATCGGTGGGGGCGCTCCCTCATTTGTATAGCTTGTGATGTTGCTGTTTGGTTAATGTGTACCCAAAGAAGGGTAGTGTAATACTTGTCCGCTTGTTGCTGTCTGAGCTGGAGCCAGTAGAGAAATAAAGCCTAGGCAATCTTGTAGGTTGCAAGTGGAGGTGGAGGGTTGGTCAGCGCACGAGGATTTTGCTCAACCGCTAGAGATAAGAAGATAGGAAGATTTATGGAACACTTTATAAGTGTTTTAGTATCGAACGGTACAATACAGCCAAAAGAACTGTGGAATAAAACATGTATGCAAAACATTATTTTTAAAAATGCTAAAACTCTTGGAATTAAGAACCTTGGTAATTAAAAGTAAAATATGAAAAAATATATTCTAAAACTAAAGCTTAAAAATCTCTTAATAACAATCCTTAAATAAAAGTTTGAAATGGAATTGTGTTGGCTGTTGTTGTTGTCTAACCCAGCTTAAGCAGATCATATGTGCTCATGATGAGTATGATCTAACAGGTTGTTTGTTCAGTATGTCTGTGTTGTTGGTCTGGGTAAAAATTGGATATGGGGCTGGTTAGGCAGAGTTTCATGCGCAGTTCTTTCCTTCACGGAATGCTGCCTAAACAATAGCTTTCTCCACCCTCCTGGTGGAGGCAGTACGTGGTTGCGTCCTCCCGGGGGGCCCCAAAGGCCATAAAAGTCCGAACTCGGTGAGTTGGGAGCAAATAAGAATTTTATATAGGCTAAAATAAAACAAAGTCAAAATAACACTCACGGTACAGCTGTAAAACAGCCCGCATCAGCTGATAGGTTCCGGTGATATTCCTCTCACCAGTACAGGCTCCTGGTCGCTCCTACGCGGTACCGGAAAAGAGGAGTTCTTACCGGATGTCAGCATGCCTGCTGGGTCCTTCAATCATGGG
>WSYH01011450.1:3497-20816 GCA_036426205.1 Ascaphus truei | reverse complement strand
AGGCCCTATGCTCTAAACAATTAGAGTATCGTGATGACATGCTTAAGTTCCCACTCAACATTCATGCCAGAGAGGGTTAAAGTGTCCAGAGTATAGACCCAGAACAACTCCTTTCTATTCAAATGATTAAATCTAGCACCTCCTTGTGTATGTCGTGGAACATGTTCTAATCCTTTGAATGAAAAATTGGTTGAAAAAAGACACGTAGAAAAGTGACATGAGATTGGGTGATTCATATCTTGTTTTTTAATTAATCTTATGTGTTTCATGATTCTAGAACGTAAAGGACTAATGGTACGTCCCACATAACATTTGTGACAACCACACTTCAAAAGATAGATAACAAAACTTGTGTGACAATTATTAAATGTTCTGAATAGTTAAACCTAGAATGAGAGAAGTTTTTAGTTTGGACAGCATACTGGCAAACCGAACATCGACCACAGTGAAAGAAACCTCTAGGTATCCCCGTATCTGAGGAGTTGAACAAACTCTGTGATAAGTAAGGGGCCAGGGTTCTTGCTCTTTTAAAGACAAAACGTTGTCCCCTTTGGATAATGGATCCTATGTCTTTGTCAAGAGATAGAGTAGGGTGCCCCAATATTTCTGCACAATGGCATGTATCTTTTGTGCCTGTCTGTTGTAAGTGGTAACAAACATAGGGCAAGCCCTCCCATCTGCTAGAGACCTAGATTTGTTGAAAGTGGTTCTGCTTTGTCTGTTTTTGTGTTGAACAAGGTCCTCTCTCTTGAGAGCACCGGCATATACAGTAAAAAGGCCACTTCAACATCCACAGGATCATAACCTATAACTAAAAATCTGTGTCAAATCCTTGGATTGAGCAATAAATGCATAGCGGTAAGAAAATAATCCTTTCAAACGAATAAAATGCCCTTTACGGATACCTTTAATTAAAGGCCTTGGATGACTACTTTGAGCCCTCAAAAATGATTTCCTCTAATGCTTTTTCCTGAATATATCCGTTTGAATATGACCTTCCATATCTATATACAATGTAACGTCCAAATAAGTAATGGGTGCATATGGTGTTGAAAAGTAAATTAAGCTCATTAATATTGAGTGTATGAATAAAAGTCAGAAGTGAAATGTCATCACCATCCCAAATAAAAATTAAGTCATCTATATAGCGCTTATAATAGATAATGTGGTCCCTAAAATAATTGGTGTTGCTGTATATGTGTTTCTTTTCCCACAAGCCCATAAATAAATTTGTATATGAGGGTGTGAATGAAGTCCCCATAGGCATGCCACATGATTGTAAATAATATTGTGTATCAAAGAGAAAATAGTTGTGTGTGAGTAGAAAAGCAATCAATTCTAAAAGAAACTGGGAAGTGGAGATATCTGCTAAATGTAAAACGTGCAAACCATGTGAGTGCTCAATGCTAGAATACAGAGGCCACATCTAAGGTGACCCATCTGTAATTCTTGGACATGCGATCCCCTGTATTGAGAGAAGGAGGTCAGTGGTGCCCCGTATATATGAAGACAGACACAGCCAGCGGTTGCAAAAACCTATCCACATACTGTAGCGTGACAGACCATCTCCCAAAGATCCAATGCTCGCCACGATGGGCCGGCCCGAAGGGTTGTTTTATGTAACATCCTTGTTTGGGCAAAATATAGCACACTGTTTCTAGAAGCAATGTTCTGAGATTGCCACATTCAAGATGAATATTCCCAGATGTAACAGCCTAGGACTGTACACTAACTATTGCTAGTTATTTGAATGGACCTTAAGGTGATCTAAGGATTAGCACACCATTTTGTACACCTGGCCCCAAGAGTTTGGCTTGGTACACTACTTAGAGGTAGTGATTATTGACAAAACAGCGCTAAATCAATATTGTTAAAGGTTATACTTTCAGTTTGGCACAGGTTACATTTTTTTCCTAGTGATTACGCTGAATCTGATGTGCTAAATAGTCTTGCTGTAGGTAATACACTGAATTTTACTTAATATAATAATGTATTTCTAAATGTAACAATCAAAATTAGGCAAACTATATCAATATTCCAAGTGGAAACAATCTGGACTTAGATAGAGTTCACGAAGTGTTCCTGGAGGTAGCATGCTGAATTTAGCAGACTCTCAGTATTCATAGAAGTTATTACACTGTGGGCACAATATCACATTCTATTGCTAGAGGTTACATTCAGGTTGGCTCAGTATAGCACTGTGTTAATAGGGATTACACTCTGAATTTTGGCACACTATAGCATTCTATTCCTAGAGGCACTGCAACACTGCATCTTGGTACACTGCAGCACAATACACCTTGGTTTTTACGACTCAGATAGCAGAGTAGTAAAACACTGAATATAAGTCTCACACACATCAGCATACAGGCGTTCGGTGTTCTGCAGCTAGCTTCCTTTGTATCGTACTGCAGCAGCAGCAGGCTCAGACTGTGAGATTAGAAGAAGAAACCCACTCAATTTAAGAGAAAATTGAATGCAGTAAAAAAAGACAGAGAGAAAGACTTGCCAATGCCCCAGCAGTTTTAAAGACAGCAGCTCTAATTTGTCTTTTACTCTCTTCTCCCTCTGTCTGCCTCCCCCTCCCTCCTTCCCCCTCCCTGTCTCTTACTCTCTTTCTCTCTCATCCGTTCTCTCTATCCATCATGACATACATTTGTCCCCAAATTCTTCTCTTTCTCGGCCTCTCTCGTAATACAGTACGGCTCTCTTTTACTGTCTCTCCATTCGCATCCCCTTTCTCTATATGTTAATCAGTGTTCTCTATTTACATATGATTCTATATGTCTCTCCTTCTGTCTTCCGCACTTCCACACTATTCCTCATTCTCCATGTATCATTCCCTTTATGTCACTTTTCCATCCTAGTCTAATATTCTTCTCCCCACTTCTTTATATCCATTCCAGTACACCTCTCCCTCTCTCCCTCCCTCCCTCTCATGCCCCTCACCCTCCTTATAGTTCTGTTCATCACAGTTTATCTTTATTCTCATTCTCTCTCTTTTATTCTCTTTCAGTCTCTCTCTGTCTCTCTCTCTTGCTCATTTTGGTATAACTTTCTCTCTCCTCATCTTCTCTCCATCCCTCCATCCATTCCTATCTCTCTCCCTCCCCTGTCTCTATCCATCCCTTATTAAAACTCCCTCCATTTTTTTCACTTTCCTTCTGAGTCTCAGTTGTTTCCTTCAGCTCTATTGCAGCTGTGCCAGGAGCAATTTAAAAAGAGAAAGGTGGCGGTGTGTGTGTTTGGGGGGGGGGGGGGGCAGCAATTTTAATTCCTATAGAAAGCTGCAGTACTTCGATAGCTGACCCCTTCTCTGCTGCATGGGACACATGCAGAGCATTGAATAACAATGTATAACAACATTCCACTGGTCACTCCAGCAGAGAAGGGGTTAGCAGTCAAACTGTGTTGATGGAATATAATCATTTCAAAGTGATTACAGAGAAAACAGAAAAAATAACCACAGTGGAGCAGCGTTATAATTAACGCGTGCCAAGCATCTCCTCTCTGGGCCTAAACCCACTCTGAATAAGAGTTCAGAGGTAAAAACGTATAGTGTAAAGAATGGCAGATGTTTTAATTGTTACCAAACATAAAGAGATTGTGGCTCATTTCTGCAATTGACGGGCTTATGTTGATGTTTGGTCCTTCAAAGTGGGGAGTACACAGGTACACGGGTACTCAGTGCCTTATTGCTGCCATATGGCCTCGGGTCATTCAGGGGGAATGGTTTAGTCTTGTTCTTTTTTTCATTCTATTTTATCATTTGGAAAGAGATATACCTGTATATACTGTGAAGAGTCAATCCTTATTGCAAATACATTAAATGCAATATACATCTTAAAATAAACTTACAACATTATTTTCCCCATTGCTTCATTTAGCAATGTTTTACTGCCGGGCGGTCTTGCCTCAAAGGGGTCATAAGTTTGTTGCGCAATTTATTTACATAGTTACATAGTTACATAGTAGATGAGGTTTAACAAAGACGTGTCCATCAAGTTCAACCTACAGATGTGTCCTGGTTGTTTTCCTGCTATGCCTTGCGGTTCACTGAGCTGAGCCTGTGCATTTTGCGATATTTACACCAAAATGTTCGCGAGTTATCCGCGGTATAACCTGGGTTAACAGTGGGCAGAATGCAGGCAGAAAATGGAAATTGGCGTCGTCCACAATACCGTCCGGAAACTCAAAGTCGGCGACCATGAGTTTTTTTGTATCTTTAAAATATAATTCCCTAGACCACACAGAACTACTTGCTTTGAAGGGTTTTAAAGGCTTCCCCAAAGAGGCCCCCTCTAGTATTTTATATGTATTGTACGTACTGATGATATACAGTATATATTACAGTATGTATGTGTGTGTATAACTGTACTGTCCCATCACCATTCAGTGTATATATGTTTGTGTACTATAAACTGAATATACTGTATATACACCTGTTTATATATGACAAAAGAGAGAAGCACCAGCTCTATAGCATAATACTGTAAATAAAAGGTATTTATTATAACATGGAGTAGTCACCAGGACTTGCACTCACATAGTGGGTGAAAACTCATTAATTTGAGACAATCTGTGTGTGGATGCTGATTGCTGGAAGACGATGAATGCTAAAGTCACTTAGACAAGAAAAACAAGGTACCCAGGGCTGTAAGAGATACTCATCTATTGTAGAGTAGATTCCAGATGGTCTCCTAACTCTTCCAAATGCTGGATGTCACTCAGCCGAGTTGAAGCTCCTCCATAGTTTCACCTCCCGCTCTCACCTGCATTTCAGCCACAATGTATACCATTCTGTGGCTAACGGAATGCTTTTATTTGTGTGAGCTTTCGAGATACACTGATCCCTTTTTCCGGCGGTGTTACAATGGATAAACCGAGAGGTTTTTACTTAAAAACAGTGCATCTTGGAATGTATCTATAACAGGGGACTTATCCCTGTTCAGAAATGTGCCTCTAATCCAGCAGTGTGGTGGTTAACTGCTGGTAGACAATTAACCAACACCACCTGGCTGATTACAGGTGTCAGAAAAGCCTGCCTCTTAGGCAGGAAGGGAGATTCTTCCTGAGCTCACACTGAGTTGAGCTGACCTAGGAAGCAGAAAGAGCAGGGAATTCCTTATGTCACACTTGACGTGGGACTGACCAAGGAAACACTGCACGTGAACAGATTTCTTGAGCTGCAAGCTGACAACAAGACAAAGGGGACAAGATTCTAAACCTGGATCCTGATATTGCCTTGTCACAAAGGTGTGGACACCAGGAGAACAGAGAAGGATCCCCCCTACAACTACAAGAGACAGATAAGACTTTTTCATATAAGACTATTATCTATATCTCTCTCTATATATAATCATGTCTCTATGATTTGGGCTGGTGAATCGCTGGGCTAACCCCACAATTAATGAGAGCTGGACTACAAGTGTATATATACTCCAAAGTGGAGCAGATTTGGTTTGCTGGTTTTCATGTTTGCTGTATTTAAAGTGACAGGCACAATAAAGCCTTATTTTAATTTCACCTTAAAACAGTCTCCATTGCGTACCTCTGCACATGTCCTCTTACATATGGTGCTAGAAGTGGGATGAGAGGTGGCCCTTGAAGTTAAAAGGGGCCCTGAAGACTGCCTGTGAATTTTTTTTGTGCTTTTTACCTTCATGCAGTCTTGCAAACAGCCTGAGCAACAAAAACAAAGATTCACCTGCAGCAGAGACCAGAATTAAAGGGATACACATCCAGGCAGGAAATCTACACTGCACTGAAGAAAGCCACAAAACCACAGATGGACTCTTTTCCACAATCCCAAGAGGAGAGAGAGAGAGACTGCGGAGACTGCGGACCTTACTTGCCTATCACAATAATGTATAATATGGTTGTTGATAAAGGGGCTTTGCCTTCCAGCCGTAGTCAGGGTTCAAGAAGTGAGTTAGCGCTCCAGAGGAGCTAGGCTTTGTTTATTGTTTTCTTAAAAAAATATAAATAAAATAAATTTAGCTGAAGCAGTGAATAGAGATGGTGACCCACGAGCGGTACTGATTCTGGGAATTTAAATGGCCGCCAAGCTGAAGTCAAATACAGTCTGCAAAAATGGGGAAGAAAATGTGTTCCTGGTGTAAAGAACCCCACCACACGGAGCAGTGTCCCTTCAGGCCTTATTCAGACGATGAGAGTGAATGCATGCACAGTACTGCTAATATTGTAAAACTTACCCAAGGGAAGAAAAAGTCTACAGAGATGCCTGTGAGAGCTACGACCTCTACAAGCAAAATATGCCCACCTGTAGGACTACCACAATTTGGGGTTCTAGCAAATACAGTGATAACAGTTGCAATAGCGCCTCCTGAGGTCGGGAAGAAAAATACACCTGATAGCCCCAAAATGGAGGACAAGATGCGGCATTCCTGTAATGAACCCTACACCACGGAAGAGTGGCCCTTCCAGTCCGATAAGGAGGAAGACATCTCTTACGGGGAACCCAAACCGAATCACACCCACAAAACACCCCAAGAATGGTGGGGGTGCCTGAACTCGGTACGAACTGAAAAGACCGCTCTCTATGATGACGAATGTGATCTGCAGGAGGAAGAGCAGGAACAGCAGATCGCTGAATATTTACGCCACGTAATGCATCTGCAAGGAAATACAAGTGCTGCAGGAACGTCTGATTACCCAGTGTGTCCTCGCAAAGCAGCATGATAAACGGAAGGCTACCCTGACCATCACCAAAGCATCGCTAGAGGCTAAGCTTAGAGTCCAGGTGACTCGGTACAAGAGGGAGCGCAAAAAGGTCCAGAAACTGAGACAAGTATCTGCGGCCCAAGCAAAAACGTTCACAGTACTCCACAAAATAATGAATGATAGGTGGAAGCAAGCTCAGAGAAAGCACAAGGAAGAAATAAAGACCCTGAAAGGAGAATGGCAGGAAACACTTAAGAAACAGAGTGAGAACCTGCAGACCAGTAACTTACAGATGCCTCCAATACGGGAAAAGGTATTGGCTCTGCCCAAGCATCGGTATCCCACAGTAACTAATGCCCGTAAGGACAAGGGTACAGTGAGAGCTGGGGACACCACTCACCTTCAAAACAAGATTACGAAGTTTGAGCCACCTAAGAAAGCACTAGCCAAACCTGCAATGCCCAACAGGCAACAAACAGAGGTAGGAGTGCAGAATCAAAGCCAGAAGAATCCTTAGCTGAGGAAGCTGAAAAGATAGGACATTCTCTGGAAATGGAGCTGGAATCGCAACTCAATCCCAAAGCAGCTGAACTGGCGACTACTGCTGCGGCACATCTGAGTCTAACTCATCGCCGTATTTTCCCTGGCTTTTTCCTGGAATGCGACGCACTTCACCTGGAGCATGCCGCATTCATTTTGCGTTCTCAGCCACGGGTAATGTGCGGTTGACGCGCGGTTGATGCGTTTATTGAGAATGGTTCGGATTTAATAGGTTGCAATTCTTCGCGTATCCGCCAGATGGCAGATATTCATGAATTGTAATGCGCATGCGCTTCAGTAATGTGTCGACTTGCTAGGTGTTTCGTTTAAAAAAGATACCACAGTGTGCTATTGTAACTTGGCCTTGAGACTGAAGGAAGAAGTTGCAAAAATGTATCAATTTAGGCTTTTCATATTAAAGAAAGACAGTTTTGGTTACAGTATTCTCCAGAGACCCGCTGCCCGCCATGACTGTTCAAGTGCAGCCCGTTTTCCAAAAACCCGACAGAAGTTACGCGTATTTGATATGGGCTACGATTAATGCAACAGATGATAAAATGGCAACAGTTGCTCAAATTTATCAGTATTTTATAGAAAACTATGACTTTTACAAATTTTCGCCAGCTCCTCATACGTGGAAGCGTGCAATAAGGAAAAGGTTATGTAGCGATCCCTGTTTTTATCGTATTGAACCACAATTTGTTGGAGGGTATTGATGTGTATCACCGGCTTTTTCCTCTATCTATGATCATGCAGACGACAAAAGGCAAAGGGTCGTGTTAAAACCTACTAAGAAACGACATTCGCTGCCAAGCAATGCACCAGCACCGGCTTCCGATAACAGTCCCACCGTCAGTGACAACCCTGAGCCGGATTTCGCGTGCAGTTTCGATCAAGCTTGCATGTACAGTACCTAAGCAATTTCCAGGCTCATCAGCTGACTACAGGTGGACTAATCCCGCTGCAGACTATCGACGTGGATGATCAAGAACGCTGGACTGGTAGTGGACCGGCGCCGGCACCAGCTGAATGGGAAATTCCGTTGGTGAGTATTGTTGCCGTATTATTTTCTGTGTTTTTTTTATTTTGACAATACAGTATCAATATCGGTGCGATTCAAAAGTCAAGCGATTCTCCTGTAAGCAATATTATTGGCTGAGCGGCTTCTACAGTACTGTACTGCAGATACTGAACTACTGGTGGAACGCTAGGCGCATGCGCATTGGAACCTTCTTGAAACGCAAATGCGTGTCATTACATCGACGGTAGGCGCATGCGCATGTGAACAGGAGACGCCCCCCGAGAAAATTATTGGTGGGATTGGCTGGGAACTTCTTTAGATCATTACAGAAAAACTTTTCTTTTTGTTTTTCCTCAGAAAAGAAAACGGCTAATGGAGGGATTTCGATGGATAATATCGCTTTGTGTAACAATGCCTGCACATTGTTGAATCGGATTTAAAAACCACGTACCGGAGTCTACAGTTTAGTGGCTGATGTACACTATGCTGATGTTTTCCGGCCGTACAGTATACAATACAGGCATACCCCGGTTTAAGGACACTCACTTTAAGTACACTCGCGAGTAAGGACATATCGCCCAATAGGCAAACAGCAGCTCACGCATGCGCCTGTCAGCACATCCTGAACAGCAATACCGGCTCCCTACCTGTACCGAAGCTGTGCGCAAGCGGGGAGACTATAGAGCCTGTTACACATGTGTTATTTACATCAGTTATGCACGTATAGGATGATTGCAGTACAGTACATGCATCGATAAGTGGGGAAAAGGTAGTGCTTCACTTTAAGTACATTTTCGCTTTACATACATGCTCCGGTCCCATTGCGTACGTTAGTGCGGGGTATGCCTGTACTTTTTTAATAAACAGTATACTGTGTAATAAACCCGAAAAAAATAAAAACTATGCATTTATTCTACATGTATTACAGTACTGTACATACAGTATGTGTCTTCTATACAGTGCTAGTACATACAGTACAGTACAGTACTGTATGTGTCTTCTATTTTTTTTAATACTCTTGTACTGAGCATGCCTATAGTATACAGTACAGTGTGCCTGGACAGTAGTGTACATTCTAGAAACACTGTATTTTGTTACAGTAGCAAAGGAGCCAATGGAACAATGTAAAACAAATGAACATGTTCTTTTATTGGTGGAGTAAGTACAAAAACATTTATTTACAAATACTGTACAATGTAGAAACATTTTAAGTGCACAGCAATTCAAAACATCAACAGGTGTATGGTTTACTGCTACAGTAGTGAAAACATTTATGTATAGAAAGTAAAAACATTTACAGTCAGTCAGTATGGTTTACAGTCACATGTTTTAAAACAAATTTTTTATTCATAAAATATACAAAACGCAACATCTCCTTTATCAAAGAACGGCAAATCAAAACATATACAGTGGGATGGTGTGCAAAACAGTCTGCACCAGTACAGACCTCGAGGGCAGCAGACAGGCCCGGTTTTCAGGACAACCTTGAAAACCGTGCCTGTTTTCGGCCCTCAGGGACTGGAATTGTGCAGGTCCTGTGTGTGTGTACAGCAAGTTAAAACATTTCTGTATAAATACAAGTTAAAAAACACACAACAACATCTTCTTTATTTAAGTACAGCAGGTCAAAACATGTACAATACAGTTCAGCACAACAGTATGGTCTTGTGATTAAAAAAATTCTTTATTCATAAAATACAGTATACAAAACGCAACATCTCCTTTATTAAAGAAACATACAGTATACAGTACAGTGGGATGGTGTGCAAAACAGTCAGTCAGGCCTGCACCAGTACAGTCCTCGAGGGCAGCAGACAGGCCCGGTTTTCAGGACAACCTTGAAAACCGTGCGTGTTTTTGGCCCTCAGGGACTGGAATTGTGCAGGTCCTGTGTGTGTGTACAGCAAGTTAAAACAGTAAGTTAAATACAGTACAGCAGGTCAAAACATCTCCTTTATTTACAGTAAGTTCAGCAAGTCAAAACATGTACAGTAGAGCACAGTTCATCACAACAGTATGGTCTTACAGTTCCCGTGATTAATCCAGAAAGTCCACCACATTGTCCGTCCATGGCCGATTCCTTGCATGGCGCAAAACGCCATTAATGCAGTCTCGAACGCCTTTCATTACAGGATCTGTAATTGGATAAAAGCGCCGCATTTCATCCAGAATGTTCTTTCTTAAATTGGCAGGAAGCGCCTTTTTTACGCAATTTCCGTCATAGTTCACTTTGAAGGCCCAGTTGCAGTACAACGAGTAGGGAACATGGTGCTTAAAAAGTAACAAAGCATACTTGTGGGGTACACCAGCACTCATCACCCTATACTTCTCCCTAAGCGCCGGTGTCAGATTGCGCAGGGTGATGTCGGGCACCGTATCGATGTGAGCGAATGTAGGTCTTCTGCGAGCGGGTGTGCTTGAGGCGACGGGCGATGGTAGGGGGTCTGGGAGGAAGCTTTCATCCGGTCTTGGTCACCGTGTGGTCTCCTGGCGTGGTCTTGACGGGGTTGTCATGTCCTCCTCAATGGCATACATGTACACTACATCTTCCGGTGGAGGGGGTGCGCTTGATGATGGAAGGGGGTCAATGCTCCCATTCATTACATCCATGTCACCCCCCTGCTCCGGCGTCGGGGAAACAGGGGCATTAACACAGAGCAAACGATGTATACCCGCTATGTCAGCCTCTATCTTCTCCATCCGTCGATCCATCCGTTGATTCATATCTAGCATCCGTTGATCCATATATATCATCCGTTGATCCATATGTAGCATCCGTTGCTCCACATTTAACATGGTCTCCAGAAGCAGATCTATCTTTGCTAGCACAATAGAGTTCCCGGGGGGAGATCCACACTTATCCCATTCAGCATTCGGTCTAACGAGCTGCTTCTTGTACATGGCGTGTGGACATCTGGGTGGATGGGTGCAACAGAGGATGAGATGGGGGTTCCATGGAGAGTAGCGGCAGCGACATCGAAGAAGGGTGGAGGAGGTGACCTGTGGATATCCGGTAGAGGAGAAGCGGCAGCGTCGTCGAAGAGGGATGGAGACAGTGACCTTTGGATTTCCGGGCGAGAAGCAGAGTCATCTAAGAGCAAAGGAGACAGTGTCCCGTGGATTTCAGAGGTGGCAGCGTCGTCGGATAGAACCGGAGAAGATGGCCTGTGGGTTTCCAGGAGGGCGGCGACAGCGTCGAGGACGAGGGGTGGAGAAGACGGGCTGAAGATTTCTGGGACAGCGGCGGCAGAGTCGTCGAAGCGTATGTGAGGAAGTGGTCTGCGGATTTGATGGGTTGGCTGCCAATCGTTTTGCGTCGAGATTACATCACCGTATATCTTCTTGACATAATAAGGCTGACGTTTATAAAAACCCTTAGCCTTTGGGGTCAGCAGAAGGTTTCTTTATTGGCCTTAGCCTGTCGCTTTTGCCTTGGCGTGGAAACGGCAACCGCCTTTCGCTTTTTCTGCATGACAGGCACGGCAGAGGTGAGTGGGTTCCTGCGTCCGTAGAATCGGGGTTGCTCCATGGAAGCAGGTGGCACAATGCAGTATCTGGACAAGGGCAAGTTCAGATAAAGATCATCGAGTGGTGGGCTATGCAAAATGTGTAACCTTTTATGCATGGCGGCGAGGTACAGGTGCTGAAAGTGGGCGTACTCTAATGTGAGTCATTACCGTATAAATACACCATCCATTTTGTGGATTCACTGCACATTGAATACACATCGACTAAACATCGAATATACATTCTTGTGTTTGTATTTCTTTCTACTCGCAGCAATTGTTGTTAAAAAGATTTCCAAGGATCTCAGCATGCGAATTAAGGAGATGTACACGAGCGGACACCGAATTGCTGCTATCCAACGCTGGTTAGCTACTTCTGGCCTCGTTGTGCCAGCAACCACCATGAGCTATCATGCACATGGAAAAAACAGAGAACGCAAAAGGGCACCACGGGTAACTAACGCGTAAGTATATTTATAAAACTTTAAAAAAAATTTAGATACAAAAATGTACTGTACATCTACAGTACTGTATCTAATATTTTTGTTATTTCTGTAGATTTATATTACAACAGTATATATATTTTGTATATTTATATTACAACAGTGTATATATTTTGTATATTTATATTTATATTACAACATTATATATTTTGTATATTTATATTACAACAGTGTATATATTTTGTATATTTATATTTATATTACAACAGTATACAGGCATACCCCGGTTTAAGGACACTCACTTTAAGTACACTCGCGAGTAAGTACATATCGCTCAATAGGCAAACGGCAGCTCACGCATGCGCCTGTCAGCACGTCCTGAACAGCAATACCGGCTCCCTACCTGTACCGAAGCTGTGCGCAAGCGGAGAGACTATAGAGCCTGTTACACATGCGTTATTTACATCAGTTATGCACGTATATGCGATTGCAGTACAGTACATGCATCGATAAGTGGGAAAAGGTAGTGCTTCACTTTAAGTACATTTTCGCTTTGCATACATGCTCCGGTCCCATTGCGTACGTTAATGCGGGGTATGCCTGTATATATTTTGTATATTTATATTACAACAGTATATATATATATTTTGTATATTTATATTACAACAGTATATATATTTTGTATATTTATATTACAACAGTATATATATTTTGTATATTTATATTTATATTACAACAGTATATATATTTTGTATATTTAGATTTATATTACAACAGTGTATATATTTTGTATATTTATATTTATATTACAACAGTATATATATTTTGTATATTTATATTACAACAGTGTATATATTTTGTATATTTATATTTATATTACAACAGTATATATATTTTGTATATTTATATTACAACAGTGTACAGTATATATTTTGTATATTTATATTTATATTACAACAGTATATATATTTTGTATATTTATATTTATATTACAACAGTATATATATTTTGTATATTTATATTTATATTTCAACAGTTTTATATTGCTGCATACTGTATTAATAGAACAATATATTGTATCCTCTTGATCTACTGTCTCTAATATTTTTACTTACCGGAATGTTTTTCTTTACATTGTAGGGAGACAACTCTTCTGGTGGACAAAATAAGTGAGGAGAATGATGAGAGGAGTGCATTAAGGGTCAAATACACTCCGCAGGAAAATCACAATCTCGCTGTATCCGAGACCAGCATAAAGAAGATGAGACGCAGCATTGGATGGAAATATGGACGTGTGAGGTTAGTACTGGACAGTACAGGAGGTAAAAGTGTTGTTTAGGAAACTGTACTGTACCGCTAAAATTATTTATTCCTTGTCATTACAGAGCATACCCCATGATAAGGGACGCAAACAAAATCAAAAGAGTGGTCCAGGCCCAGGCATAGATCGATAGTGGGGAAACTTTCCAGGATTGCATTTTCACTGACGAGTCTACTGTGTCGCTGGAGAGATTTGCAAGCTTTGCATTCCACAAAAAAGGCCGCATATCTTTGAAGCCGCGGCCAAAACACCCTGTGAAGCTGCATGTGTGGGGTGCCATCTCTAGGCGTGGACCAGGATACATTGTCATCTTTGAAGGTAAAATATATGAAATATAATGTAGCCTTATGCACTGTACTTTACTAGTGTAGCCTTACTGTATGCACTGTACTGTACTATTGTGCAGTTTTTTGAGCACTTTTCTTTTCTTGCTATAGGAATAAAGCTTTCTTCCAAGACAACATTGTCCCTGAGATAGTGCAATACATCACACGCGAGTTCCCGAATGGTCACCGCTTCTACCAGGACAATGATCCGAAGCACACCGCGTCAACAGCGCATATCCTGGAGCGCGGTATCAACTGGGTGAAGACGCCAGCGGAGTAAGTGCGGTAACCGTGTCTCATTTGTTTCTCACAGTTTTTACTGTGTACTGTATCTCTTAAACTAATTGTCCTTTTTTTCCAATGACAGATCGCCAGACTTCAATCCGATCGAAATGGTCTGGCATCAGCTGAAGGACCATATCCGGAAAGTGGCGAAACCCTCCAAAAAGGAGGAGTTGTTGAAAGGCATAATGAGTTTTTGGAACGCTGCAATAAATATATAGACCATATTGCCCCTGTGTTGCCCATTGTCTTTGCGTGTAATGGGCAAGCATCAGGAAAGTAGTACTGTGCTGTAGTATTGTAAGTACAGTATGATACAGGTAAGTATGGCACAGATTTTTTCTTTCCCAATAGTCAGAGTATACAGAAGTTACAGTTTTTTCTTTACAGAGAGAGCAGCACCAGCCATCAGGTTACAGTACATAGTATTTAACAGTAGTCAGAGTATACAGTAGTTCCAGTATAGACTAGTTTGACAGTACTACAGTAACTGCCTACTAACTGCTCAATTTTTTCTTTCCAGAGAAAGCAGCATCAGCCATCTACAGTAGTACTACACATCACACAATGCCATAATACAGTACGCACATAACTGCACTAATTTTTTGATTTCTTGTCGTTTCAGGAAAAAAGGGTGGCCTGGGGGGAGGTGGGGTTTTGTGTCCAGTCTAATCTGTTTGTACAGTAAAATGTACAGTATATAAACAGCAGTAATGATGTACACAAAACCTCTCCTCTCTCAATGAACTACTGTACTGTACACAGAATGAGGAACAAGATAAAGACGGAAAAAATAATATATATATATATATATATATATATATATATATATATTATACATTACAGTATATATTATTAAATAATATTCTTATAAATGTGCATTATTCATATTTCCCCATGTTTTAGAAATGTTTTCTAAATGTTCATCCAATTTCAATCTGCCAAAAGAACTTAATAAAGACTGCATTATGTATTATTCATGATTATTTTTATATTTGTATTTTTTGGTTCCTGATAAAATAAAATATTTATTCACATTCCTGCTAGTCATAATCATTTACAACAACCACAAACCCCCCACCCCTACAGTACACCAATGAATAAGAATGAATGACAAAACAACATGAATCAGTTAATGGTTTTTTTAACTCTCAATTCTCACAATGCTGTGCAAATCGGATTTACATTTCAAAATCGAGAAGGGATTTTCCAAAGCGTTACCGTAAACAAAGCCTCAAAGGGTAGGGGGGGGGGGTGATTACACGTAGGTGCTCTGAGGCTTTGTAGCTTGGCTATGGCCGGATTAAGAACACAATGGCAATATTCAGAAAATTAATGACTCTGTGGAGAGAGGGGGTTGGGTGACTCATGCGCAGTAAGCAGCAAGCTCCCATCTCTAAAAGGATTAGAGTACAAGCAGGCGCAGTGAGGCGATTGACGCTCAGCTAGGAACGGATTAAAAACACAATGACTAACTAACTTCAGAAAATGAATGACTCTGTGGAGGTGTCTGTCGATAAGAGTTTGTGTGTGCGTGGGGGAGAGATGAAGAATTAGTTGTGCAGCAGTTCAAACAAATAACATACGGTACTGTAGAGTACAGTAATTTCAAAAGGCAGTTAATCATAATACTGTAATTTGATCCCTACACCCCCCAAATACAGTACATAAAAAGCACACAAATAAACCATGTGCAGGCAAACGCACAGATTTAATATCGTAATATCAAGATTGTTTTTGCAGTCTTGTGGATAAAATAACAGTTAAAAAACCATAATTAAAATTTTTTTGAGGTGTACTCAAGCAAGCAGTGGTGGGTGAAGTTACAGGTGCGTGAGCAGGAGTAAACTAGCTCCCATCCGAAAGAGTATTACACACAGGCGCACAGAGAGTTGATGCTCTGTGCAAATCAAATTCGAGAAGGGATTTTCCAAAGCGTTGCCGTAAACAAAGCCTCAAAATTCCCATCTCAAAGAGCGTTATACGCAGGCGCAGTGAGGCTTTGTAGCTCGGCTATGGACGGATTAAGAACACAATGGCAATATTCAGAAAATTAATGACTCTGTGGAGAGAGGGGGTTGGGTGACTCATGCGCAGTAAGCAGCAAGCTCCCATCTCTAAAAGGATTAGAGTACACGCAGGCGCAGTGAGGCGATTGACGCTCGGCTAGGGACGGATTAAAAACACAATGACTAACTAACTTCAGAAAATGAATGACTCTGTGGAGGTATCTGTCGATAAGAGTTTGTGTGTGCGTGGGGGAGGAATGAAGAATTAGTTGTGCAGCAGTTCAAAGAAATAACATACTGTACTGTAGAGTACAGTAATTTCAAAAGGCAGTTAATCATAATACTGTAATTTGATCCCTACACCCCCCAAATACAGTACATAATAAGCACACAAATCAACCATGTGCAGGCAAACTCACAGATTTAATATCGTAATATCAAGATTGTTTTTGCAGGCTTGTGGATAAAATAACAGTTAAAAAATCATAATTAAATTTTTTTTGGGGGGCACTCAAGCAAGCAGTGGTGTGTGAAGTTACAGGCGCGTGAGCAGGAATAAACTAGCTCCCATCCGAAAGAGGATTACACACAGGCGCACAGAGAGGTGATGCTCTGTGCAAATCAAATTCGAGAAGGGATTTTCCAAAGCGTTGCTGTAAACAAAGCCTCAAAATTCCCATCTCAAAGAAAATTATACGCAGGCGCAGTGAGGCTTTGTAGCTCGGCTATGAACGGATTCAGAACACAATGGCAAGATTCAGTAAATTAATACAAAACGCAACATCTACTTTATTAAAGAAACATACAGTATACAGTACAGTGGGATGGTGTGCAGGATTGCATCTTCACCGACGAGTCTACTGTGTCGCTGGAGAGATTTGCAAGCTTTGCATTCCACAAAAAAGGCCACATATCTTTGAAACCGCGGCCAAAACACCCCGTGAAGCTGCATGTGTGGGGTGCCATCTCTAGGCGTGGACCAGGATGCATTGTCATCTTTCAAGGTAAACTATATGAAATATAAGGTAGCCTTATGCACTGTACTTTACTAGTGTAGCCTTACTGTATGCACTGTACTGTACTATTGCGCAGTTTTTTGAGCACTTTTCTTTTCTTTATATAGGAATCATGAATAAAGCTTTCTTCCAAGACAACATTGTCCCTGAGATAGTGCAATACATCACACG
>WSYH01011449.1:0-16036 GCA_036426205.1 Ascaphus truei | reverse complement strand
GTGTATGTATATACCGGTATTACCTCTCTGGGCGTGTATGTATATACCGGTATTACCTCTCTGGGCGTGTATGTATATACCGGTATTACCTCTCTGGGTGTGTATGTGTATACCGGTATTACCTCTCTGGGCGTGTATGTTGTGACAAACGGCTTACTCCGGGGCTCCGTCGTTTGTCCGGGACTGTTTAGAACACGGTCTTTTAGGGTAGGTTAAATGATGAGGCGTCACGTACTGTTCCTTTAAACAGGCTATGCCTGGTTTATTCAGTCCCAGGCACTGAGACTGCCACAGTGCATACAACAGAAAACAGATCAAAACAAAAGCTGCTCACCTGAGCGATAACTTAACTTAGATATCCCTGACTCAGGGTTGGAAGTGGCTTTTCCACTTCCAACATCAAAACACGGTACTTTTGCAGTCTTACACAAATGAACAGAAAGATTGAACCTGTTTGGGGAAGAGGCTTCTCCCCTCTGTAGTTCAGCAGCCTTCCAGCCTCCTGGCTCTTGTGGAGAGACCAGAGCAAACAGGAAATCAGTCTTTCATACCTGATTCCTAATTAGCATGACAGGTGACAGAAATCAGGCAGCAGACAAACTCTGGTCTGGATCTCTCATCCCTCAGTTCCAGCGCTTGCCAAACTGTGGGATGGAGTGTATGTATTATAAGGCTGCACTCCCAGGCCAAACAGGATAGAAACTGTCTAGTATCCTGGGAGCCCTATATACGGAATTTATTACCATCCCCTGGTTTCTGTCACATATCCTCCCCCCCAGCTCAGACCTCGAGGGATGAGCGACCATGGATATTAGGGAGTGCATCCTTGACAACCCGTCAGCATTGCCATGTTTGTGCCCTGACCTGTGTTCCACAGAAAATTTAAAGGGTTGTAGGCTTAGGAACCACCTGGTCACTCTAGCATTCTTTTCCCTGTTTTGACACATCCAGGTAAGGGGTGCATGATCTGTGACCAACCGGAATTTTCTCCCCAACAGATAGTATTTGAGCGTCTCTACAGCCCACTTTATTGCGAGACACTCTTTCTCTACTATGGAGTAATTTTTCTCCTGGGGATTTAGTTTCCTACTTAAATAAAGGATGGGGTGCTCCTCACCTTGAGACTCCTGGGAGAGTACCGCCCCCAGCCCTACCTCAGATGCGTCGGTTTGGACTACGAACTCTTTGGAGAAGTCAGGTGTGACCAACACTGGTTGGGCACAGAGAGCTTCTTTCAGGCTTCTAAAGGCCTGTTCGGTTTCGGGGGACCACTTTACCATTAGCGGTCCTCTTGCTTTTGTGAGGTCAGTTAGTGGGGTTGCCTTAGTTGCAAAATTGGGAATAAACCTTCTATAGTACCCAATTAACCCCAAAAAGGTCCTTACTTGTTTTTTTGTAACTGGCCTTGGCCAATTTTGTATCGCCTCCACTTTGAGTGTTTGGGGTTTGAGTAAACCTCTGCCAATAGAATATCCCAGATACTTGGCCTCCTCCAGACCAATAGTGCATTTAGCGGGGTTAGCAGTTAGTCCAGCAGACCGGACTGCGTCAAGCACAGCTTGGACCTTTGGAAGGTGGGATTGCCAATCTTCACTATGGATTACCACATCATCCAGGTAGGCGGCAGCATACCGAGCATGTGGTTTTAAAATTTTATCCATCATTCTTTGGAATGTGGCGGGAGCTCCATGTAAGCCAAAAGGCAACACCTTATACTGAAAGAGGCCGTCTGGGGTTGAGAAGGCTGTCTTTTCTTTTGCCCTTTCTGTGAGGGGAACCTGCCAGTACCCTTTTGTTAGGTCTAGGGTTGTGAGATATCGGGCTTTGCCCAGTCTCTCTACAAGTTCATCTACCCTGGGCATAGGATAAGTATCAAATTTTGACACCGCGTTTAGTTTCCGGTAGTCATTACAAAACCTTGTTGTACCATCTGGCTTTGGGACTAAGACTATAGGGCTGTTCCACCCACTTTGGGATTCCTCAATTACACCTAGTTTTAGCATTTTTTTAACCTCTAAACTTATAGCCTTTCTTTTGGCCTCTGGGATTCGGTACGGTTTAAGGTTAACTCGGACCCCCGGTTCAGAGACTAGGTCATGTTCAATTACGCTAGTTCGACCTGGCCGTATAGAGAAGATTTCTTTGTTTCTTCTCACTAAATTCTGAACCTCTCGTTTCTGATGAACAGACAGGGTTTCAGCTATGCTAACCTCTGGGTCAGTTTCTTGATTCTCTGACGGACCTGGGGGTACTAGGGTTAACAAGACTTCTCTATCTTTCCAGGGCTTGAGTAGGTTTATATGGTATATTTGCTCAGGTTTCCTCCTACCTGGCTGTCTTACCTTATAATTTACTTCTCCCACTCTTTCCAAGACCTCATATGGCCCATGCCATTTAGCAAGGAATTTACTCTCCACGGTGGGAACCAGAACGAGTACCCTATCACCTGGAGAAAAAATTCTGACCCTAGCACCCTTATTATATGTATTCCTCTGTGCTTCTTGAGCTTTCTCCATGTGTTCCCTCACTATGGGTAGGACTGCAGCAATGCGGTCCTGCATCTGGGCAACATGCTCTATTACACTTCTGTAAGGGGTAACCTCGTGTTCCCAAGTCTCTTTGGCTATATCCAGTAAGCCCCTTGGGTGTCGGCCATACAATAGTTCAAACGGGGAGAAGCCTGTGGATGATTGGGGAACTTCCCTAATGGCAAATAACAGGTACGGTAACAAACAATCCCAGTTTTTCCCATCTTTATCAACCGCCCGCCGTAACATGCTCTTTAAGGTTTTATTGAACCTTTCCACTAAACCATCTGTTTGTGGATGATAGACTGAGGTTCTGAGATGCTTGATTTTTAGGAGTTTACATAGCTCTTTCGTTACTTGGGACATAAATGGTGTTCCCTGGTCAGATAGAATCTCTTTAGGAATCCCGACCCGGGAAAACAGAACTACTAACTCTTTTGCTATGTTTTTAGCTGAGGTGCTACGTAGGGGAACTGCCTCCGGATATCGGGTGGCATAATCTAATATTACCAATATATGCTGATGTCCCCTAGCAGACTTTATTAGGGGTCCTACTAGATCCATAGCAATCCGGTCAAATGGTACCTCTATTATGGGAAGGGGTACCAATGGGCTGCGGTACGCCTTGAACGGGGCGGTGATCTGACATTCTGGGCATGAGGAACAATAATTCGTAATTTCTGCCAGAACCCCAGGCCAATAGAAGCTTCGGAGAACCTTTTCTTTTGTCTTTTCCACCCCTAGGTGTCCCCCCAATGGATGACTATGTGCGAGGTGTAATACTACGTTACGGAATGTCCGTGGTACCAACAATTGTTTAGTTGTAACTGATTTCCTTTTATCAACCCGATATACTAGGTCGTTCTCTACCTCGAAGTAGGGGTAAGCAAGTGACCTATCTGGTTGGCCAGGAGTACTATTCTGGTCCCGTATATTTCCCCTTGCTACCGCTAATGTGGGGTCCTCCCACTGGGCCTTCTTAAAACTCCCAGGACTGACCTCTAGGTCAGCGAGGGTCTTATCCGGTTCTGGGGTGGTAAGTGTCTGCTCAACATCTTGTTTTGGGGTATTCCCTACCAAAGTAGTGATGGGGAAGGGAATTTTACAGCACTCCTCCTTTTCCCCCTTCTTATTTGGGCCCTCGTCAACCTCCATTTCTGAAAAAGGGAAAGGATTTGTTTCTTCTAATACTTCGTTATGGTCCGCTATTGAACTCTGGGCGCTATTCTGAGCGGGGGACCACATTTTTAGAAAATGGGGAAAGTCGGTCCCTATTAACACATCATGTGCCAGTTTGGGTACAATACCCACCTTGAAATCTAAAGAACCAAACTCTGTTTCAAAAAAAACATCAACAGTGGAATATTCATGATTATCCCCATGTATACAACAAATTGCCACTCTTTGTGAACTGTTTCTCTGTTTCTTCTTAATGGGCAAGAGGTATTCGGACACTAGTGTGACCATGCTCCCAGAGGCAAGAAGTGCCCGAACCCTCTTACCATTAACCTTTACAAATGCCCACAGATGGTTATTCAAGGGGTCCTCTGGGCTAGGGCCCATACATTGGGACAACAGCGAATAAGGTTCCACGCTGTTGCATTGCATGGGCTCATCATTTAGTGGGCAGATTTTTGCTGTGTGGCCCCTCTCATGACAATTTACACATTTAGGTACATAGTCTGTGTCCCACTTAGAGCCTTTTCCCGGCTCCCCATGTTGGCTATTGCCCTTAGTGTGCAAACCACTGTTGCTTGTGCTGCGTGAAGGGGGTCGCCGCTCTTCAGCGCCCCTTAACCCCGGTACCCTTTTACCGTCTCTGGAAGAGTCCTGGAACCTCGGGTAGTGGGGTTGCTCCACGACTGTGGGTTGCGGGTGCTCTTCTGCTGCATTGTACCTTTCTACGAGGGCCACAAGCTCATCCGCATTGTGGGGGTCACTCCGACTGACCCAACGGCGTAAGGCAGAGGGAAGTTTCCTCAAGAACTGGTCCATGACCAACCGTTCCACGATGTGGCTGGCTGAGTTGATCTCGGGTTGTAGCCACTTCCGGGCGAGGTGGATGAGGTCATACATCTGGCTTCGGGTGGCTTTATCCATCGTGAAGGACCATGCGTGAAACCTTTGGGCGCGAACAGCCGTGGTTACGCCGAGGCGGGCGAGGATCTCGAACTTCAATTTTGCATAGACGTTTGCTTCGGCTGGCTCTAGATCAAAGTAAGCCTTCTGGGGTTCGCCGCTTAGGAAGGGTGCGATTAGACCAGCCCACTCAGCTTCTGGCCATCCCTCTCTCTGTGCCGTGCGTTCAAACGTGAGAAGATAGGCTTCGACATCATCCGAGGGTCCCATCTTCTGAAGGTAGTGGCTTGCCCTGGTCATTTTCGGAACTGGGGCTGCCGCTGCCAGTGGAAGGTTACTGATAGTCCCCCTCAGGATCTCGAGTTCCTGCTGTAAGCCCTGAGCGAACCGCTGTTGCTCCTCTCTCAGCAAGCGGTTTGTCTCTTGCTGGTTTGCATTCGCGTTTTGCAGGGCTTCATTCGTCTGTTGCTGGTTTGCATTCGCCTGTTGCTGGTTGGCATTCGCCTGTTGCTGGTTGGCATTAATCTCTTGCTGGGCTATTAGCAGCTGTTGCTGGGCTGCATTCGTCTGCTGCTGGTTTGCATTAGTTTCTTGCTGGGCTATTAACAGCTGTTGCTGGGTTTCATTCGCGTCTTTCTGGGCAGCGACATTGCGTACCAGCGCACCCACCACGTCTTCCATCTTGTTTGCAGAGGATGAAAAAAACTTTTTTTTTTTTTTTTTTTCTTTCAAAGTTCTTTAACCCGCAGACCCTTTCCGGTTCTGGGGTGGTAAGTGTCTGCTCAACATCTGATTTGGGGTATTCCCTACCAGTAGTGATGGGGAAGGGAATTTTACAGCACTCCTCCTTTTCCCCCTTCTTATTTGGGCCCTCGTCAACCTCCATTTCTGAAAAGGGAAAGGATGTGTTTCTAATACTTCGTTATGGTCCGCTATTGAACTCTGGGCGCTATTCTGAGCGGGGGACCACATTTTTAGAAAATGGGGAAAGTCGGTCCCTATTAACACATCATGTGCCAGTTTGGGTACAATACCCACCTTGAAATCTAAAGAACCAAACTCTGTTTCAAAAAAAACCAACAGTGGAATATTCATGATTATCCCCATGTATACAACAAATTGCCACTCTTGTGAACTGTTTCCTGTTTCTTCTTAATGGGCAAGAGGTATTCGGACACTAGTGTGACCATGCTCCCAGAGTCAGAAGTGCCCGAACCCTCTACCATTAACCTTACAAATGCCACAGATGGTTATTCAAGGGGTCCTCTGGGCTAGGGCCATACATTGGGACAACAGCGAATAAGGTTCCACGCTTGTGCATTGCATGGGCTCATCATTTAGTGGGCAGATTTTGCTGTGTGTGGCCCTCTCATGACAATTACACATTTAGGTACATAGTGTGTCCCACTTAGAGCCTTTTCCCGGCTCCCCATGTTGGTATTGCCCTTAGTGTGCGAACCACTGTTGCTGGTGCTGCGTGAAGGTGGTCGCCGCTCTTCAGCCGCCCTTAACCCGGACCCTTTTACCGTTCTGGAGAGTCTGAGACCTCGGGTAGTGGGGTTGCTCCACGACTGTGGGTGGGGTGCGCTTCCTGCTGCATTGTACCTTTCTACGAGGGCCACAAGTCATCCGCATGTGGGGTCATCCGACTGACCCACGGCGTAAGGCAGAGGGAAGTTTCCTCAAGAACTGGTCCATGACAACCGTTCCACGATGTGGCTGGCTGAGTTGATCTCGGTGTGTAGCCACTTCCGGGCGAGGTGGATGAGCATACATCTGGCTTCGGGTGGCTTTATCCTCGTGAAGGACCATGCGTGAAACCTTGGGGGCGAACAGCCGGGTTACGCCGGGGCGGGCGAGGATCTCGAACTTCAATTTTGCATAGACGTTAGCTTCGGCTGGCTCTAGATCAAAGTAAGCCTTCTGGGGTTCGCCGCTTAGGAAGGGTGCGATAGACCAGCCCACTCAGCTTCTGGCCATCCCTCTCTTTGTGCCGTGCGTTCAAACGTGAGAAGATAGTTCCACATCATCCGAGGGTCCCATCTTCTGAAGGTAGTGGTTGCCCTGGTCATTTTCGGAACTGGGGCTGCCGCTGCCAGTGGAGTTACTGATAGTCCCCCTCAGGATCTCGAGTTCCTGCTGTAAGCCCTGAGCGAACCGCTGTTGCTCCTCTCAGCAAAGCGGTTTGCTGCTTGCACTGGTTTGCGTCGCCGTTGCTGGGCAGCTGTTGCGTTGCATTCGCCGTTCTTTCTGGACAGCGACATTGCGTACGCGCACCACCACGTCTTCCATCTGTTTGCAGAGGATGAAAAAACTTTTTTTTTTTTTTTTTTTTCTTTAAAGTTCTTAACCCCCAGACTTAGTGCTTGTTGCCCGCATTCTCCACCATATGTGACAACAGCTTACTCCGGGGCTCCGCTGTGTCCGGACTGTTTAGAACACGGTCTTTTGGGTAGGTTAAAGAGAGGCGTCACGTACTGTTCCTTAAACCGGCTTGCCTGGTTTATTCAGTCCCAGGCACTGAGACTGCCACAGTGCATACAACAAAACACATCAAAACAAAAAGCTGCTCACCTGAGCGATAACTTAACTTAGATATCCCTACTAGGGTTGGAAGTGGCTTTTCCACTTCCAACAACAAAAAAGGTACTTTTGCAGTCTTACACAATGAACAGAAGATTGAACCTGTTGGGGAAGGAGGCTTTCTCCCCCTGTGAGTTCAAGCCTTCCAGGCTCTGTCTGGGGAGACCAGAGCAAACAGGAAATCAGTCTTCATACCTGATTCCTAATTAGCATGACAGGTGAACCAGAAATCCCTCAGTTCGCTCACAGCGCTTGCCAAACTGTGGGATGGAGTGATGATTATAAGGCTGCACTCCCAGGCCAAAACAGATAGAAAACTGTTCTAGTATCTGGGAGCCCTATATATGGAATTTATTACCATCCCCTGGTTCTGTCACCCTTCTATAGTACCCCAATTAACCCCAAAAAGGTTACTGTTGTTTTTGTAACTGGCCTTGGCCAATTTTGTATCGCCTCCACTTTGAGGTGTTTGGGGTTTGAGTAAACCTCGCCAATAGAAGATCCCAGATATTGGCCTCTCAGACCAATAGTGCATTTAGCGGGTTAGCAGTTAGTCACAGCGACCGGACTGGTCAAGCACGCTTGGACCTTTGGAAGGTGGGATTGCCAATCTACTATGGATTACACACTCATCCAGGTAGGCGGCAGCATACCGAGCATGTGGTTTTAAAATTTTATCCATATTCTTTGGAATGTGGCGGGAGCTTCCATGTAAGCCAAAAGGCAACACCTATCAAAGAGGCCGTCTGGGGTTGAGGAAGGCTGTCTTTTCTTTTGCCCTTTCGTGGAGGGGAACCTGCCAGTACCCTTTGTTGGTCTAGGGTTGTGAGATATCGGGCTTTGCCCAGTTCTCTACAAGTTCATCTACCCTGGGCATAGGATAAGTATCAAATTTTGACACCGCGTTTAGTTTCCGGTAGTCATTACAAAAACCTTGTTGTACCATCTGGCTTTGGGACTAAGACTATAGGGCTGTTCCACCCACTTTGGGATTCCTCAATACACCTAGTTTTAGCATTTTTTAACCTCTAAACTTATAGCCTTTCTTTTGGCCTCTGGGATTCGGTCGGTTTAAGGTTAACTCGGACCCCGGTTCAGAGACTAGGTCATGTTCAATTACGCTAGTTCTACCTGGCCGTTATAGAGAAGATTTCTTTGTTTCTTTCACAAATTCTGAACCCTCTGTTTCTGATGAACAGACAGGGTTTCAGCTATGCTAAACCTCTGGGTCAGTTTCTTGATTCTCTGACGGACCTGGGGTGGGTGGGTACTAGGGTTAACAAGACTTCTCTCTATCAGGGCCTTGAGTAGGTTATATGGTAAATTGCTTCAGGTTTCCTCTACCTGGCTGTCTTACCTTATAATTTACTTCTACTCTTTCCAAGACCTCATATGGCCCATGCCATTAGCAAGGAATTTACTCTCCACCGGTGGGACCAGAAACTAGTACCCTATCACCTGGAGAAAAAATTTCGACCCTAGCACCCCTTATTATAGTATTCCCTGTGCTTCTTGAGCTTTCTCCATGTGTTCCCTCACTAGGGTAGGACTGCAGCAATGCGTCCTGCATCTGGGCAACATGCTCTATACACTTCTGTAGGGGTACCTCGTGTTTCCAAAGTCTCTTTGGCTATATCCGTAAGCCCTTGGTGTCGCCATACAAAGTTCAAACGGGGAGAAGCCGTGGATGATGGGGAACTTCCCTAATGGCAAATAACAGGTACGGTAACAAACAATCCCAGTTTTTCCCATCTTTATCAACCGCCCGCCGTAACAGCTCTTTAAGGGTTGAACCTTTCCACTAAACCATTGTTTGTGGATGATAGACTGAGGTTCTGAGATGCTTGATTTTTAGGAGGGAGTAATTTTTCTCCTGGGGATTTAGTTTCCTACTTAAATAAAGGATGGGGTGCTCCTCACCTTGAGACTCCTGGGAGAGTACCGCCCCCAGCCCTACCTCAGATGCGTCGGTTTGGACTACGAACTCTTTGGAGAAGTCAGGTGTGACCAACACTGGTTGGGCACAGAGAGCTTCTTTCAGGCTTCTAAAGGCCTGTTCGGTTTCGGGGGACCACTTTACCATTAGCGGTCCTCTTGCTTTTGTGAGGTCAGTTAGTGGGGTTGCCTTAGTTGCAAAATTGGGAATAAACCTTCTATAGTACCCAATTAACCCCAAAAAGGTCCTTACTTGTTTTTTTGTAACTGGCCTTGGCCAATTTTGTATCGCCTCCACTTTGAGTGTTTGGGGTTTGAGTAAACCTCTGCCAATAGAATATCCCAGATACTTGGCCTCCTCCAGACCAATAGTGCATTTAGCGGGGTTAGCAGTTAGTCCAGCAGACCGGACTGCGTAAAGCACAGCTTGGACCTTTGGAAGGTGGGATTGCCAATCTTCACTATGGATTACCACATCATCCAGGTAGGCGGCAGCATACCGAGCATGTGGTTTTAAAATTTTATCCATCATTCTTTGGAATGTGGCGGGAGCTCCATGTAAGCCAAAAGGCAACACCTTATACTGAAAGAGGCCGTCTGGGGTTGAGAAGGCTGTCTTTTCTTTTGCCCTTTCTGTGAGGGGAACCTGCCAGTACCCTTTTGTTAGGTCTAGGGTTGTGAGATATCGGGCTTTGCCCAGTCTCTCTACAAGTTCATCTACCCTGGGCATAGGATAAGTATCAAATTTTGACACCGCGTTTAGTTTCCGGTAGTCATTACAAAACCTTGTTGTACCATCTGGCTTTGGGACTAAGACTATAGGGCTGTTCCACCCACTTTGGGATTCCTCAATTACACCTAGTTTTAGCATTTTTTTAACCTCTAAACTTATAGCCTTTCTTTTGGCCTCTGGGATTCGGTACGGTTTAAGGTTAACTCGGACCCCCGGTTCAGAGACTAGGTCATGTTCAATTACGCTAGTTCTACCTGGCCGTATAGAGAAGATTTCTTTGTTTCTTTTCACTAAATTCTGAACCTCTCGTTTCTGATGAACAGACAGGGTTTCAGCTATGCTAACCTCTGGGTCAGTTTCTTGATTCTCTGACGGACCTGGGGGTACTAGGGTTAACAAGACTTCTCTATCTTTACAGGGCTTGAGTAGGTTTATATGGTAAATTTGCTCAGGTTTCCTCCTACCTGGCTGTCTTACCTTATAATTTACTTCTCCCACTCTTTCCAAGACCTCATATGGCCCATGCCATTTAGCAAGGAATTTACTCTCCACGGTGGGAACCAGAACTAGTACCCTATCACCTGGAGAAAAAATTCTGACCCTAGCACCCTTATTATATGTATTCCTCTGTGCTTCTTGAGCTTTCTCCATGTGTTCCCTCACTATGGGTAGGACTGCAGCAATGCGGTCCTGCATCTGGGCAACATGCTCTATTACACTTCTGTAAGGGGTAACCTCGTGTTCCCAAGTCTCTTTGGCTATATCCAGTAAGCCCCTTGGGTGTCGGCCATACAATAGTTCAAACGGGGAGAAGCCAGTGGATGATTGGGGAACTTCCCTAATGGCAAATAACAGGTACGGTAACAAACAATCCCAGTTTTTCCCATCTTTATCAACCGCCCGCCGTAACATGCTCTTTAAGGTTTTATTGAACCTTTCCACTAAACCATCTGTTTGTGGATGATAGACTGAGGTTCTGAGATGCTTGATTTTTAGGAGTTTACATAGCTCTTTCGTTACTTGGGACATAAATGGTGTTCCCTGGTCAGATAGAATCTCTTTAGGAATCCCGACCCGGGAAAACAGAACTACTAACTCTTTTGCTATGTTTTTAGCTGAGGTGCTACGTAGGGGAACTGCCTCCGGATATCGGGTGGCATAATCTAATATTACCAATATATGCTGATGTCCCCTAGCAGACTTTATTAGGGGTCCTACTAGATCCATAGCAATCCGGTCAAATGGTACCTCTATTATGGGAAGGGGTACCAATGGGCTGCGGTACGCCTTGAACGGGGCGGTGATCTGACATTCTGGGCATGAGGAACAATAATTCGTAATTTCTGCCAGAACCCCAGGCCAATAGAAGCTTCGGAGAACCTTTTCTTTTGTCTTTTCCACCCCTAGGTGTCCCCCCAATGGATGACTATGTGCGAGGTGTAATACTACGTTACGGAATGTCCGTGGTACCAACAATTGTTTAGTTGTAACTGATTTCCTTTTATCAACCCGATATACTAGGTCGTTCTCTACCTCGAAGTAGGGGTAAGCAAGTGACCTATCTGGTTGGCCAGGAGTACTATTCTGGTCCCGTATATTTCCCCTTGCTACCGCTAATGTGGGGTCCTCCCACTGGGCCTTCTTAAAACTCCCAGGATTGACCTCTAGGTCAGCGAGGGTCTTATCCGGTTCTGGGGTGGTAAGTGTCTGCTCAACATCTTGATTTGGGGTATTCCCTACCAAAGTAGTGATGGAGAAGGGAATTTTACAGCACTCCTCCTTTTCCCCCTTCTTATTTGGGCCCTCGTCAACCTCCATTTCTGAAAAAGGGAAAGGATTTGTTTCTTCTAATACTTCGTTATGGTCCGCTATTGAACTCTGGGCGCTATTCTGAGCGGGGGACCACATTTTTAGAAAATGGGGAAAGTCGGTCCCTATTAACACATCATGTGTCAGTTTGGGTACAATACCCACCTTGAAATCTAAAGAACCAAACTCTGTTTCAAAAAAAACATCAACAGTGGAATATTCATGATTATCCCCATGTATACAACAAATTGCCACTCTTTGTGAACTGTTTCCCTGTTTCTTCTTAATGGGCAAGAGGTATTCGGACACTAGTGTGACCATGCTCCCAGAGTCAAGAAGTGCCCGAACCCTCTTACCATTAACCTTTACAAATGCCCACAGATGGTTATTCAAGGGGTCCTCTGGGCTAGGGCCCATACATTGGGACAACAGCGAATAAGGTTCCACGCTGTTGCATTGCATGGGCTCATCATTTAGTGGGCAGATTTTTGCTGTGTGGCCCCTCTCATGACAATTTACACATTTAGGTACATAGTTTGTGTCCCACTTAGAGCCTTTTCCCGGCTCCCCATGTTGGCTATTGCCCTTAGTGTGCGAACCACTGTTGCTGGTGCTGCGTGAAGGTGGTCGCCGCTCTTCAGCGCCCCTTAACCCCGGTACCCTTTTACCGTCTCTGGAAGAGTCCTGGAACCTCGGGTAGTGGGGTTGCTCCACGACTGTGGGTTGCGGGTGCTCTTCTGCTGCATTGTACATTTCTACGAGGGCCACAAGCTCATCCGCATTGTGGGGGTCACTCCGACTGACCCAACGGCGTAAGGCAGAGGGAAGTTTCCTCAAGAACTGGTCCATGACCAACCGTTCCACGATGTGGCTGGCTGAGTTGATCTCGGGTTGTAGCCACTTCCGGGCGAGGTGGATGAGGTCATACATCTGGCTTCGGGTGGCTTTATCCATCGTGAAGGACCATGCGTGAAACCTTTGGGCGCGAACAGCCGTGGTTACGCCGAGGCGGGCGAGGATCTCGAACTTCAATTTTGCATAGACGTTAGCTTCGGCTGGCTCTAGATCAAAGTAAGCCTTCTGGGGTTCGCCGCTTAGGAAGGGTGCGATTAGACCAGCCCACTCAGCTTCTGGCCATCCCTCTCTCTGGGCCGTGCGTTCAAACGTGAGAAGATAGGCTTCCACATCATCCGAGGGTCCCATCTTCTGAAGGTAGTGGCTTGCCCTGGTCATTTTCGGAACTGGGGCTGCCGCTGCCAGTGGAAGGTTACTGATAGTCCCCCTCAGGATCTCGAGTTCCTGCTGTAAGCCCTGAGCGAACCGCTGTTGCTCCTCTCTCAGCAAGCGGTTTGTCTCTTGCTGGTTTGCATTCGCGTTTTGCAGGGCTTCATTCGTCTGTTGCTGGTTTGCATTCGCCTGTTGCTGGTTGGCATTCGCCTGTTGCTGGTTGGCATTAATCTCTTGCTGGGCTATTAGCAGCTGTTGCTGGGCTGCATTTGTCTGCTGCTGGTTTGCATTAGTTTCTTGCTGGGCTATTAACAGCTGTTGCTGGGTTTCATTCGCGTCTTTCTGGGCAGCGACATTGCGTACCAGCGCACCCACCACGTCTTCCATCTTGTTTGCAGAGGATGAAAAAAACTTTTTTTTTTTTTAAAAAATTCTTCAACCCGCAGACCCCCTAGTGCTCTGCCCGCATTCTCCACCATATGTGACAAACGGCTTACTCCGGGGCTCCGTCGTTTGTCCGGGACTGTTTAGAACACGGTCTTTTAGGGTAGGTTAAATGATGAGGCGTCACGTACTGTTCCTTTAAACAGGCTATGCCTGGTTTATTCAGTCCCAGGCACTGAGACTGCCACAGTGCATACAACAGAAAACAGATCAAAACAAAAGCTGCTCACCTGAGCGATAACTTAACTTAGATATCCCTGACTCAGGGTTGGAAGTGGCTTTTCCACTTCCAACATCAAAACACGGTACTTTTGCAGTCTTACACAAATGAACAGAAAGATTGAACCTGTTTGGGGAAGAGGCTTCTCCCCTCTGTAGTTTAGCAGCCTTCCAGCCTCCTGGCTCTTGTGGGGAGAGCAGAGCAAACAGGAAATCAGTCTTTCATACCTGTTTCCTAATTAGCATGACAGGTGACAGAAATCAGGCAGCAGACAAACTCTGGTCTGGATCTCTCATCCCTTAGTTCCAGCGCTTGCCAAACTGTGGGATGGAGTGTATGTATTATAAGGCTGCACTCCCAGGCCAAACAGGATAGAAACTGTCTAGTATCCTGGGAGCCCTATATACGGAATTTATTACCATCCCCTGGTTTCTGTCACAATATATATATATATATATATATATATCACCCTTGAAGAAGTCGGTACAACAGCTGACGAAACGCGTTGGTTTACGTCACTGTGTCCAGCAGCTGTTTGTGGGAGGAGTGTGGATCAAAGAGTGAGGAGTGGAGTAAACTCAAGTTTATGCCGGTATATCTATTGGAAGTCTACCACTTTGTTTCCATTGAAGTTGAGTCAGACATTCTCCTGTTACATCGGAGATCACACATTGCAGTGTGCAACTTTGAAACTTCAGATCTGTGGCAGGCTGGGGAAAACAGGAAGCAGGAAGCAGGAGACCAACTTTAGTGTTACCCGGATCAGCATCACGTGGTCACCTTACAGCGTGTACTGTATAAAAGTTATATTTTTAAAGAGGCAATTCTAGAGTGCATCCATAGGGTTCTTTTTGTATATACTGTATGTAGTTACTGAGTTGTGACTCCCTGATTGCAGCCCCAGCACTAGCCAAGCTTTATAAGGGTTAGTGAGATATCTATGATTTGTTTAGTGAGTGTCTCATCTCTACACTTACAGTACAGTAGGTTACCTGTATAAAAGGCACACTTTGATTCGGAATACCAACGTCAGTTCTAGTTCTGATCAACTATTTATTAATATTGGGAAATAAGGGCAGCAATAATTAAATGTGCATGATCTTGTCTTCCATTGCTGGTTGCAAATACCAAAGCAAATTTACAAATACAATCTTTTATTTATTTATTTTTGCCTGAAAATTAGGTGTGAAGAGGCATTTGGCATTTTTAATTAAAGTTACAATGATTTATTTATATTTATGTGCCCAGTTTTGTTGGCTATTATTGATGATTAAATGAAGAATCTTCTTGAGCTGGTAATGGGATCTGTGCTGTGTCTCAACACCACTAGATAAAATCCTTCTGTCAAATACTGTATATAGAAAAAATATATTGCCACTGTTGCTAATCGTATCAAACTTAATTGTTAAAACAAATATACTGCACATATTTTTACAGTATGATAAAAGTAATTATCCTCAAATACATGTATATTTGCACATCCATGCTAAATTAACATATAAAGTAATTAATTAGTTTGTGCACCAACAGTAATGTGTATACAGTATGCACTGTTTATAACGGCAATAGTCATTAAAATGGAACTAAAAATGTTCACCCAGTTTGAATCCATACAACAATAATTAGAACAATAAACATACATCAGTAAATTTCTACATACATTTTGCCCTAAGAAAAGAATCACTTAAATTATGTGCGATGCTCATCTTTTTTTTCATGCACTACAAGTTTGCAGATCATCTTCTGCATATCATCCAGCCAGCTAGGTATCACATTTCCCCCAGGGCATAGATATTGCTGTGTAGTGTGAGGGGATTGTCTTATAATACTTTCCAAAGGGACAGGAGCAGATGTTCAAGACTCATCCTTTGGCACTAAGAAGCTGTTTTTGAAGTACAGGATGGGATGGTTTTTGGCTAGCAGGAAATTCTACTGAACTTTGGGTCCTGCAAGTGATTATTCTCAGTATGTGTGTTTGGATGCCTATTACATGTGCCTATATGTCTGTGAAGTTTTCCAACACAAGTAACATTTTGAATTATTTCAGCATTTTCTACACTAGTTTTTGTAGAGTTAATCCTCCCCAAAATAATTTGTTATCCTGATCATACATTTCACTGTTTCACATTTCAGACACTACTTTATAACTCAGCAGTGATCACTTCAACATTTGAACCGATGGTGCAGTATTACAGTACATCCTCTCCTAACAAAAGCAGTATGTATTGCATTGTTGATTATATTTGTTATCGGGCTTTTTATTTTCAGGCTTTTGAGAACAATGTAAATTTACAAGAATTATAATACAATTACTGAACCAACACAACTGCTCACTGACAAGCTTTGCTAGTGTTTCCTAATTAACAACCCATCCAAGCCTTCCTCTCATTAAGATAATATTACCCATCCATCTTTGAGCTTGAACCACAAAACGAGAGAGAGAGAGAGAGAGAGAGAGAGAGAGAGAGAGAGAGAGAG
>WSYH01011448.1:7607-20822 GCA_036426205.1 Ascaphus truei | reverse complement strand
CCCCCCAAGGAAAAAAAGGGCTGTTGTGTTCCCCTTCCGTTTAACCCCACCCCCCCCCCTGGCTCACGGAGGGGTTTGGGCTGGCTCCATTTTTCTTCGTCCCGTTTAACACTGGATGGCGAGACCCCTGAAGTGCCTTCTTGCCCCATTAGCGGTGTTTAAAGAGGGGGGAGGGGTGCAGAACCGCAGGAATCTCGCTCTCTGGCAGGGCTGGGATTGCACTGCAGGGCTCTCTAGAGGTTGGGTTATCTGCTCAGGGATTGGAGAGTTTAAATGTGTCAATGATCTTCCTCTGTTGTAATAATCATGGTGGAGTGGGTATAGTACCTAGCTGCTGACCCCATAAATACCCTAAAATCCCATATACACTCTGTACAGTTTTCATGACCCTATCAATACCCTATTACCCTGTGTAGATTCCATACAAGATCCATTGCTCTGTGAATGCCTTATAAACCTGTGCAATCCCTACAGAGAACCATTGTCCCCATTAATCGTCTATAAGCCCATATGCACGCCCTATAGAAACCATGACCTCACTAATGGCCATAACACTATATGGACCCCATGTAGACCCAATGGCCCTATTAATGGACCTATGAACCCTTTACAGAACTATAGACTGCACTAATACCCCATAACCCAATATAGAGCCCAACCACCACTTGCGGGGTTAGCCCTGGGGGGCGCACTTTCTGTAAATCCTACAGGGTTTGGGGGGCAGCAGGGAGTCCTCGGCCCTATTTCTATATGGGGTTTCGGGATAAACACTACGACTTTTTGCCTTATTGGGACACTGAGCCGGTAATGCTCTTTATTAACCTCTTCAGCGCCACAGTGGGGCCGAAACGCTACACGGTCTAGATCAGGGGGTGGGCCATCGCCAGTCCTCAAGGGCCCCCAACAGGCCAGGTGTTGGTGATATGGCTGCTCCAGCGCAGGCAGCTCGGTCATGACGACTGAGCCACCTGTGCTGAAGCAGGGATAACCTGAATGCCTGGCGAGTTTGTGGCCCTCCAGGACTGGGCTCGGCCTGCCCTTGGTGTGGCTCATTCCTACCATACTGGCCTATGGGAGGGGTTTCCTGGGACTGGAACTGTATGTGCTAATGTAAATACGTGGCTGGGATCAGAGTCTGTATATCAGTTTTCCCACGACTGGATTTTAATGATGAAATAAAAACAAATTATTTTAGGAAAAAAACAGTTCATATTTTATGCATCCTTTTTTTATTTATTTTTTATTATAAATGTTTAATATGGGATAATAGTAGCACTTAATGTGTATAAATATATATTAACACACACAGCAGCTGTACGTTCACACCCACCACATCATATATATTATATTATTACATTGTGTGTGTCAAAAGGAGTGCTCCTGTGATTGTGACCCCATGTACAGGCAGTCCTCGCTTTACAGCGAATGGCTTATCCAACGCTCTGCAATGCATACCTATGCTCATTTTTACAACGCCAAAACGGCTTATCCAACGCTCTTACGACGCTTTGCAAAGTTGTTTGTGTATATAATACACTGTATAATATTATATTATACTATATATTATATTTTTATATTATATATTATATATATATATACAGTATATACACTATATAATTTATGTGTGTTGCATATCTTATTGCCTGCGTAAAATATTTGGTGTATTTTAGTGTTAAAAATGCCTTCAGGAACGGAACCTTTCATTTAAACAGTGTTCCTACGGGGAAATGTGTTTCGCTTTACGACGTTTCCCTATCCAACGCCATTTTAGTAACGCATTGTGTCGGATAACCGAGGACCGCCTGTACATAACATGGCTCGGTGCTACATCCAACCCGACAAATTATAGTTATGCGGATCTGTGTATCTTCCCATAAACACGGGTTCTTCCGTTCAGTTCTTTGGCCGAAGTATTTTAAGCCGACAACGACACCTCTGTGTGGCCCATCTGTAGCTCCTAACACTGCTGCCCCTGCAGAGACTCATAGCCTCTCTAATGGAGGGAGAAGTGTCTTTATAGACAGGTTATTTACAGGCGCTTAGCAAGATCTGCAATTAAAAGGTGGGATGGGTGATCTTGAAATCAGGGAGGAGCGGGTCACGGACCAAGGTGTTTACCAAACACACACAGCCCCTGTAAGCTCTATGTATTCTATACATATATATTCAGCCATATAAGTAACCCTTTCTAGTAACTTTTATATACATATTTTATATGAGCATATACATATTAAGATACATGTATTATACACGTGCGAAGATGGAAGTATTGCTAGTTTTTACACTCGCGCACACGCTCTCAATTCATCCGGTCACCTGATTCACATGTCATCGCAATAATAAAACCATCCGCCTGATTTCATGTTGTATCACAAGACGTCGCATCATACATCGATTTCATTATCTGATATCATGTTATCGTGATATTTATTGCGAGAGAAGTCATTCAATTCATTCCATCTTCTAATTTGACACCAAATATCGCGATGTGACCATAAAACGAATAATTCCATCGCAATTTAACACGTTACACCCTGGCGTGATTGGGGGGGGAGAGAGGAGAGAAGCGGTTCAACTCCTGATTTCGTCCCTTGAATCGCAGGATCTATAAGTACAAGTGGCTCCATTACTAAATAATTAGTGTGCACTTTACAGGGAGGGAGAACCGATTCCCTGCTCACAACGGTTAGAGATCTGGATTTGATGGCTCCTTCCAGTTAAGAGATCCATAATCCATAGAGGGGGAGGTGGGTATAACCCAAAACATACTATGGGGTCTCCACTAATTAAATATGGTTACTTAATGAGTGGCTAAAATTAGCTGTTTTGAAGCTCTTCGCTCCCTTCTGCAACTCATTTTCTGTTGCTTTGCCATATGTAGTAGGTGACTCTGGCAGCAAAGGGGTTACATGGGCACTCAGGAGTTGGCACGATTACCTGAAGGTAACCTAACTGGTGAGGCCCCCACAGTGGGAGGAGGGGAGAGAGCACCTGGTCTGCGTCACATTCCAGAAGTGCCGGCTGCCTGCCCAGACCTGGCTGAGCGTGGAATGTGAGGCGTGCGGAGACCTGCACCTCTCGCCCAGGTACCTGCGAGACACCATGAGGAGACGGCCAGAGAGAGAGAGGGGGGGGGGAGCGGGCTCCATTGATGCTGCACTGGAGATGGCGTGTGCGTGGGACTTCCAGTTCCGCGTGCTTCTTCTGGGAGACTCGGGCGTGGGGAAGAGCGCGCTGCTCCTGCGCTACACAGAGGACGTCTTCGCGGACGCTCCGACTCACACGGTTGGGGTGGATTTCTGCAGCCAGGAGGAAGAGCCGGAGCCCGGGGTCAGAGTCCGGCTGCAGTTCTGGGACACGGCCGGGCAGGAGCGGTACCGGTGAGTGTGCGCGGGCACCGGCGGGCAGAAGGGAATGGGGGACACTCCGTGGGCATGTGGAGTGTAGAGCGGGTACAGGTAGGACGTTCTGCTGGCGCGCGGACTATTACATTGATAGAAAAGAGAGAAACCGGTATTGGAATCACAATATGATACATACAGGAATGTTTGCGCTTGTTCGGAGGCGCACGTAACTTCGGTAAAGCAGTTCTCTCTGCGGTGGAAGTAAACGGTGTAATCTGATCTCTCACAGCCGCCCGAGATATATAGTAACATACAGCGCCTCCAAACGTGGAATCAAGAATCCACCAAGTTTGAGCCCTGCGCGGAGGGATTGCTGCGCGGAGGGATTGCTGCGCGGAGGGATTGCTGCTTGTCTCCAGAAAGCAATTAAAGCGGTGAAAGTTTGGACGTTCTGTTGGCGCGTGGAACTGGATAAGGAATATAGCAGCCAGCAGAGCCGAGAAGAAGGGGAGACACGGGCCGCTCTGCAGATTCCGCGTTTGGAGGCGCTGTATGTTACTATATATCTCGGGCGGCTGTGAGAGATCAGATTACACCGTTTACTTCCACCGCAGAGAGAACTGCTTTACCGAAGTTACGTGCGCCTCCGAACAAGCGCAAACATTCCTGTATGTATCATATTGTGATTCCAATACCGGTTTCTCTCTTCTATCAATGTAATAGTCCGCGCGCCAGCAGAACGTCCTACCTGTTACCGGTTGAAGGTTTCCTGGAGGGGATGGGGGAGATCCCTCCCTCGGGACTTCGGCTGCAGGACTGAAACTTCGTGGATTCGAGATTCTACGTTTGGAGTTGTTTTTTTTACAATATTATATACTACATTGTAATTGCCCATTCACTGTGACATTCACTGTGACATTCACTGTGACATTCACTGTGACATTCACTGTGACATTCACTGTGACATTCACTGTGACATTCACTGTGACATTCACTGTGACATTCACCAGGTCGGTCTACCCATATTGGGATTTACATCTTCAGTTTCTCCTTGGGGTGTTGGCACTTTCTCTCTCTTTTCCTGTTCATGTGGAGTGTAGAGATGACGGTGTGTAGTGTCCGACAGATGGGGACAGTGAGAGAGAGGCGGCCCAGAGAGACGACACCGTGCAGTGACGGGACAGAGAATAGGTTTCTTGTGCCCATCACCCTCTAGTGCAGAAAGGGCCACCAGAAAGTCAGGTGTTTGGGGTATCCCTGCTTCAGCACAGGTGGCTCAGTCTGACTGTGCCACCTGTGCTGAAGCAGGGATATCCTGATCACCTCACCTGCTGGTTGCGACCACCCCTGCTGTAGTGGAACAGACCATGTCCCTCCTGTCCCCAGGGCGGTGACACGCTCCTATTACCGCAATGCGGCGGCCGTCGTCCTCCTCTTTGACCTCACGGCCCGGCGCTCCTTCGAAAGCATCCCGGAGTGGCACAGAGAGGTGAGAGAGCGCGTGTGTCCCCTGCCTCTGCGCTTCCTGCTGCTGGGGACCAAGAGCGACCTACGGGGACAGCGCGGGGTGACCCGGGAGGAGGCCCAAAGCATGGCGGACGCTCTGGAAGCCCCTTATCTGGAGACCTCAGCTAGGACTGGCAGCAATGTGCGTGCGGCGCTCTCCCTGCTGTGCCGGGAGCTGCACAGAGCCGCGTGTGCAGGGGAGTATACCCCCCGGGGGGGCTGGAGCGGGGTACCCCCTGCACCCCTTGGAGGGGTGGAGACCCAGGAGAAGCAGCGGAGGAGGTGCACATGCTGAGGATGCACACTGAAGGTGGCTGCATAAGGTATCTGACTTTAGCCCATTCTCTTCCCGCCCCCCCCATCCTTACACACACGCACACCCCAATCCTTACACAGGCACACCCCCATCCTTACACAGGCACACCTCCAGCCTTACACACAGGCACACCCCCATCCTTACACACACGCACACCCCCATCCTTACACAGGCACACCCCAGCCTTGCACACAGGCACACCTCCAGCCTTGCACACAGGCACACCTCCAGCCTTACACACAGGCACACCTCCAGCCTTACACACAGGCACACCTCCAGCCTTACACAGGCACACCCCCATCCTTACACAGGCACACCCCCATCCTTACACAGACACACCTCCATCCTTACACAGACACACCTCCATCCTTACACAGGCACACCTCCATCCTTACAGAGGCACACCCCCATCCTTACACAGGCACACCTCCATCCTTACACAGACACACCTCCATCCTTACACAGGCACACCCCCATCCTTACACAGACACACCTCCATCCTTACAGAGGCACACCCCCATCCATACACAGGCACACCCCCATCCTTACACACGCACACCCCCATCCTTACCCATCCCTAAGCCCCTCCTCCCTTTACAGAGGCACACGCCCCCCACTTACACCGCACACACCCATCCTTACACAGGCACACCCCCATCCTCTTACAACAGGCACACCCCCATCCTTACACAGGCACCCCCCCCATCCTTACACACGGACACACCCCCATCCTTACACGTCACACCCCATCCTACACATCACACCCCCCATCCTTCACCAGTCCCCTACCCCCCTCCTTACCCAGCACACCTCCCCCTTACACCCCCCCCACCCCCACTCGCGTTACCCCCCCTCACCCTCCCCCCTCCTTCACACAGCCCCCTCCCACCCCCCTCCTTCCCCCTTCCGACCCGCCCCCATCCTTCCCCCCCCACCCACAGCCCCCCGCCTCCCGCCCCTCCCTCCTTCCCCACCACGCTCTCCCCCGCCTACCTTCCCCCCTTCCCCCCCCGCCCCCTCCTTCACCACACCACCGAACCCCCCATCCTTACACACACGGCACACCCCCATCCTTACACACAGGCACACCATCCACCGGCCCATCCTTAAGCACACGCACACCCCCATCCTTACACAGGCACACCTCCACCTTACACACAGCCACCTCCACACGCACATAAAAAAACCACATCCATACCTTACACAACCACAACAGCCACCTCCAGCACTATCCACCCACACACCTCACAGCCTTACACCAGGCACCACCTCCAGCCTACACAAGCACCCCCCGCCTTACACCACGGCAACCTCCCCTTACACACGGCACAACCTCCACTTACACAGCACAACTCCAGCCTTACACACAACACGCACACCGCCCCCATCCTTACACAGGCACACCGCACCTACACACAGGCCACCTCCATCCTTACACAGGCACACCCCTCCAGCCTTACACACAGGCACACCTCCATCCTTACACGGTGCACACCTCCTCCTGACACACCGCCTGCACCCAATCCATACGCAATACCAGCCAACAACCCCCCCCTTACACAAGGCACACCTCCAGCCTTACACAGGCAACACCTCCACCTTTACAACCAACGGCACACCAAAAACTCCATCCTTACCCGGCACACCTCCAGCCTTGCAACCCAATACCCCCCGCCTTACACAGGCACACCTCCATCCTTGCCCACACGCACACCTCCATCCTTACACAGGGCACACCTCCCCTTACCCGTCACCACTCCATCCTTACACAGACCCACAGCACACCCCCCCCATCCTACAAGCACACCTCCACCTTTCACCCCGCCCCAATACCTTCCACAGCACACCTCCAGCCTTGCACACACAACACACCCACTCACACCCCACCCCCCACCTTACACCATTCCCAAAATACCTCCATCCTTACACAGGCACACCTCCCACCTCCCCCCACTCCTTACAACGAGCACATTTACACCCCGCCTTTCACACACATCAAGCACAGCACCTCCTCGCTTTACAACACACCACGCCAACCCCCATGCCGTACAACGTGCAACAGCCCCCTCCTTACACAGGCACACCCTCCGCCTGCACACTGCACACCTCCATCCTACACACACCCGCCACCCCCGTACACACCCCCCATCCTTACACAGCACATCTCCAGCCTTGCACACCCCACACTCACGACAGCCACTCCATCCTTCCACACGCACAACCCCCATCCTTACACAGCCACTCCGCCTTGCACCACTCACACCCATCCTTACACAGGCACACCCCTCCAGCCTTGCACACACCCCGCACCACCTCCCGCCTTCACTTTTCACTGTGATTTGTTATAATACAGGCAACAATGCAAAAACATCAAATATTATATAAGGGAGAAAAATGCACAATTCCAATATATGACATATTCACGCTTTCCCACCCTGCGATACCGCGCTAAGCTGCAGATTTAATGCTGTTCCCATTCACAGCACAAACCTGAATAAGCTCATGGGGTCATTTGGAAGACACCTCTCCTCTCTCAGTATCTGCTCCCCCCCCCCCCCCCCCCTCCTCTTCCCTCACTTTATAGGGCTTCTGGTTTTCTCCCTCCTCCATATTATCCATAATGTCCCTCCAGGTTAGTGCCTCAAAAACATTCGAGGTGGGGATCCCCGATATCTGTAACTCCCCAGTCTGCCCTTTACCTTTTATCTTTGTGATAAGTCTACATGCTCCGCTCCAGCTCCCCTCCTCTGCTGGTCTTCTTGTCTTCTCCTCTCCCCCAAATCCCCCCCGTTCCCCCTCCTGCCCCCAACCCCCCTCCTGCCCCCATTGGCTCCCCCTCCTGCCCCCTTTGGCTCCTGCCCCTGTTGTGCTCCCCCTCCTGCCCCTGTTGGCTCCTTCTCCCCCGGGCTCCTAGGCTCTGGGGGGGGGCCGTGCCTGCTCAGAGGATACCTCCATGCCAGCACTCCTCCTCTTTATTTCCAGGGACCTCACATGGCTCTGGGATCCATTCCCAATCGCATTACTTTGTAATGAAGGTGAGGCCGACAACTACCGGAGTGTCACCCCACTAAGTCTCCCCCCACTGCGCCTTCTACTGTCCTGGGAGCATTATTATGCACGGCCTCAGGACACTACCTAAAAGAATGACCACCACCCCTCCCCCCCCCCCCCCCCCCCCCCCACACACACACATACTAATTATGTACATGAAATGATTATGCCCCAGAATCCCCCTCTCACTGCACCTAATTTTTTGTCACAGCCTGCACTTAATGTCTGTTGAATCCTATAAAGTAAAGCCTGGGCTGCCCACTGTGGTCTAAACACCTCTGCCCCCCCCTTTCCCCACCTCCCTCTCCCAATTAAGTGGGAATTCAGGAGATGATGACAATACGGCTCCCAGCCCATCTCCTCTCTCTCTTGCTAGGTCCAACATCAAGTGCATTGTGTCTATAACCAATATATAATGTCCTGTTCAGCAGCAGCACAGATAGAGTGTGGAGGAAGACTCCAGGGACACCACAAGTCTTTCCACCTTTGTGAGTTTCAGTCCTCAACTCTGGTGCCAATATGGCTTCCCACGCTTTTTTCACCCCCTTTCAAGCTTCTATCCATACTCTGTTACCTGGGCATGAATAAGGAGACATGTCCGTGCCTGACACCTCATAGATTCCTTCAGAGGGACTCGGCCAATAAAGCATTTATCCGGATTCTTCCCCGGTACCTTTATATCGGCGTCTCACCACATTAATCAGCTTGAAACTGGTGTTTAACTGATACGCGGGCCCCTGTGCTCTGCCCGCTTTCTGCTCTCCCCAGCACCTCTCCACGCAACCCCGTGGCTCTGCCCGCTTTCTGCTCTCCCACACGGACCCCGTGCTCTGTCCGGCACCTTCTCCACGTGGCCCCTTGCTCTGCCCACTTTTCTGCCTCCCCAGCACTTCTCACGGACCCCGTGCTCTCTGCCCGCTTTCTGCTCTCCCCGTCACAGACTCCGTGCTTCCCGCTTTCTCTTCTCTCCCCGTCCAGACCCCGTCTCTGCCCGCTTTCTGCTCTCCCCCCCCGTCAAGCAGACCCCGTGCTCTGCCCGCTTTCTGCTCTCCCCTCACGGACCCCTGTGCCTCTGCCCGCTTCTCTGCTCTCCCCGTCACAGACGCCCGTGCTCTGCCCGCTTTCTGCTCTCCCCTTCACAGACCCCCGTGCTCTGCCCCGCTTTCTGCTCTCCCGTCACAGACCCCGTGCTCTGGCCCGCTTTCTGCCTCTCCCCGTCGAACCCCGTGCTCTGCCGCTTTTCTGCTTCTCCCCGTCAGACCCCCGTGATCTGCCCCGCTTTCTCTCTCGCTCTCCCCGTCACAAGACCCGTGCTCTGCCCGCTTTCTGCTCTCCCGCCGTCACAGACCCCGTCTCTGCCGCTTTCCTCTCGCTCTCCTCCCCGTCACAGACCCCCGTGCTCTGCCCGCTTTCTGCTCTCCCCTCACAGACCCCGTGCTCTGCCCGCTTTTCTGTCTCTCCCCCCGTCACGACCCCGTGCTCTGCCCGCCCTTCTCCTGCTCTCTCCCCGTCACGACCCCCGTGCTCTGCCCGCTTCTGCTCTCTCTCCTCCCCGTCAGACCCCGTGCTCTCCCGCTTTCTGCTCTCCCCTCCGTACCCCGTATCTGCCCGCTCTTTCGGCTCTCTCCCCGTCCAGACCCGTGCTCTGTCCGGTTTCCTGCTCTCCCCTGTCAACCCCGTGCTCTCCCCGCTTTCTGCTCTCCCCGTCAACCCCCGTGCTCTTCCCGCTTTCTGCTCTCCCCCTTCCAGACCCCCCGGGTCTCTGCCCGCTTTCTGCTCTCCCCGTACGACCCCCCCCGATTCTCTCCTCGCTTCCTCTGCTCCCCCGTCACGGACCCCGTGCTCTGCCCGCTTTCTGCTCTCCCCCCTCACGAACCCCGTGCTCTGCACCGCTTTCTGCTCTCCCCGTCACGACCCCGTGCTCTGCCCGCTTTCTGCTCTCTCCCCTCACGGACCCCTGACTCTGCCCGCTTTCTGCTCTCCCCGTCACAGAACCCCCGTGCTCTGCCCGCTTTCGCCTCTCCCGTCACAGACCCCGTGCTCTGCCCGTTTCTGCTCTCCCCCGTCACGACCCCGTTCTCTGCCCTCTTTCTGCTCTCCCCGTCACGGACCCCGTGCTCTGCCCGCTTTCTGCTCTCCCCTCACGGACCCCGTGCTCTGCTGCCCCGCTTTCCTGCTTCTCTCCCCGTCAGACCACGTGCTCTGCCCCGCTTTTCTGCTCTCCCCGTCAACACCACCCGTGCTCGCCCACTTTCTGCTCTCCCCCGTCAGACCCCGTGCTTCTCTCCCACTTTCTCTTGCTCCTCGCTCCCCTCACGGACCCCGTGCTCTGCCCGCTTTCTGCTCTCCCCGTCATAGACCCCCTGCCTCGGCCCGCTTTCTGCTCTCCCCGTCATAGACCTCCCGTGCTCTGCTGCCCTGCTTTCTGTCTTCTGCCTCCGTCTCGTACCCCGTCAGAACTCTGCGCCGCCGCTGCTTCTCCCCTTGACCCCGTGCTCTGCCCGGCTTCTCTCTCCCCTCCAGCCCCGTGCTCGTGCCCGTCAGATGCTCCCACCCCGTGCTCTGCTGCCGCTGCGCATTGCACGCTTTTTCTGTCTCTCTTGCTCTACTCCCATCTCCGAAGGCTGGTCATCGCTCTGCTCTTCAATCGCATCCTGCTAGCTCCGTATCCGTCCCATCCAACCCTTCGTCGTCTCCGCCTACCCCTCGTAAACGTCCCTATTGAAGGGTCTGCTCCAACAGTCTCCGCTCTCCTTCTCCGTCTCCACCGGACTCGATCCACCGTGCTCTCTGCACTGACGTTGACGCCGCTGTGCCCGCTTCCCTTGCATCCTCCCACTCCTCTGCTCAATCTCAGATCTGCCCAGTCTTAGTCCACGGTCATAAACCCCTTCCGTGCTGCTGTGTCTGACGCCCAGCTTCTGTTCTGCTTCTGCCTCGTTCGTTCTCCGATCCCCGTCAGACGACCCACCCGTGCTGGCTGTGGGCTGCGGCTGACCTTGGGCTACCGACTTTTCGCTGCCATCTCGCCTGCGATCAGGGCAAGACTCCCGGTCGCTTCTGCCCCTATAGCTTTCTGCTCTCAACACTCACCTCGTGCAGGGCTAAGGAGGCTACTCGTGCTGCTGCTTGCCCAGGTCTCTGCTCTCGCGGTGGGAGCATCTCGTTGCAGTCAAATCCCGCTGTGCTCTGGCCCGCTTTCTAGCTCTCATCCCTTCTTTCGTGTGCATAGCACCGAGCCCTGTGTCTCTGCTGCCTGCCGGCTTTCCCTTCTGTCTCCCCACGTTCAGAGTAGCCGGAGCAGCGGCTGCTCTGGGCCCTGCCTTTGCGTGCTGCTGCTACCCGTTCATAATCGCTTCTGTGTTCTCGCCCGTCTTTCTGGCTCATCCTAGCCGTTCACAGAGCGCCGCAGTGCTGCTGCTACGGCGCTGCTTTCTGCCTTCTCGGGGGGGCCCCGTTTTCCAAGACGCCACCACGGCGTGGCCTCCTGTTGCCTCTTTCCCCATTCCTAGCTGCCGAAATTTATTCCATCAAAGCAACTTCCCCTTCTAGCGAACGGTACTGCCCTGTGTGGTGCTTGTCGCCGTCGCAGCTTCTGTCCGATTTCAACCCCGTGATGCTCTGCCCAAGGCTGCTTATCCTCTGCTGCTACTCTCGCCCGTCACATATCGGACGGCCCGTGGCTTGCTGCCCGCTTTCTGCTCTCTGCTACGCCACGTTCTATGACCCGCTTGTCTGGCTGGCGCGCGGTACTCTGCTCTTCCGAGCTATCGCGCTCAGCTGACAAGAGACAGCGCTAAGTACTAGCCCTTCACCCCTCGTGCTCCCAGCGCCCGCTTTGCTGGCTCGAAGTGAATTCCACCTCGTGCACAGACTCACCTCCTCGAGCCGTGGCGTCTGCGGATCTGGGTGGGGCCGGGCAGGCCCCCGGGCCGATCCAGTTTTGCTGCTCAGGTCTCCGTCGTTATGTGCGCTCACTAGAACTCCGTCGTGGCTCTTCACACGCCCGCGTTTCTGCTTCTGGGCCTTTCCGGTCTCCCTATCTGCTTCGATTATCTCTCCTATTCTGCTCTGCTACAATCATACCGCAGAGCGTCACTCCCCATGTGCAGAGCCGCTATATACCACAGAGCGTCACTCCCCATGTCCAGAGCCGCTATATACCGCAGAGCGTTACACCCCATGTGCAGAGCCGCTATATACCGCAAAGCATTACATCCCATGTGCAGAGCCGCTATAAAATGCAGAGCGTTACACCCAATGTGCAGAGCCGCTATATACCACAGAGCGTTACACCCCATGTGCAGAGCTGCTATATACCGCAGAGCGTCACTCCCCATGTGCAGAGCTGCCAGCGTCGCTCTGTAACCCCTTCATTACCAGGAGGCTAGTACCAAATCCTACAAGATACCATATACTCCCCATCCTACAGCAAATATATCAGTGAGAAAGCACTCAGTCATCTAACAGCTTCTCAGTTATGCTAAAATATGCTTAACCTAAATACCAGAGTGAATAGAGACTCGTCACCATTATAGGGCACAGCGTACTCATTATCATTGTATAGATACTCAGCATTATTATACAGTGCCGTGTGTTCATTAGTAATTGTATGGAGATACTCTGCATCATTATAGAGTGCGGCTTGCTTATGAGAGAGGTGGAAGTGACAATGACAAGAGTATCACTATACCAGTGTTTATAACAGGTGTTCCCTGGGCATCCCTAAAGGGTTCCCTTCAATTTTCAGGTCATTTTGCGCTATTAGAGAGGGTTGGGGGTTCCTTACAATGCATCTGATCTCAGACGCGCTATTAGAGAGGGTTGGGGTCCCTTACAATGCATCTGATCTCAGACGCGCTATTTGAGAGGGTTGGGGTTCCTTACAATGCATCTGATCTCAGGCGCGCTATTAGAGAGGGTTGGGGTTCCTTACAATGCATCTGATCTCAGACGCGCTATTAGAGAGGGTTGGGGCTCCTTACAATGCATCTGATC
>WSYH01011447.1:0-20823 GCA_036426205.1 Ascaphus truei | reverse complement strand
ATCTCATGCTGTTGGCTGCAGCAATTTGTTCCCTCTTCTCTCTATGCAGTCGAAGAAATACATAGGACATTATAATATTAGCATTGTAGAACCTACTAAAATGGGTTCACCATGATGTGGTTGTAGGTTTAAAATATTTTAGCCACAGTATTGAACTAAGGGCCTCATGCAGTAAGCGACAAATATGTGAAATCGGCAAGCTTACCGATTCGCCATGTTACTGCACCGACACACTTTATTCGAGCAAATACCCAGTATGTACCTGGCAGATACCTGGAATGCGCCGCTCCTCACCTCTGACAAGCCTGGGTGGGAGGGGGGACTGGAACACTTGGGTGGGAGGCAGTGAGTGGGTGGGTGTGTGGGAGATGGTGGTTGAGTGACTGTGTGGGTGACAGTGACTGGGTGGGTGACAGTGACTGGGTGACAGTGACTGGGTGGGTGGGTTGGTGGGTGACAGTAACTGGGTGGGGTGACTTACCTTGCCGCCGGACGCTTTCCCCTGCTGCCCCCGATATCCCCTGATGCCCCCGATATCCCCTGCTGCCCAGGACGGGAGGTGGGCTCGGGAGGGGGTGCCACGGGAGGTGAGCTCGGGAGGGGTTGCCACGGGAGGTGAGCTCGGGAAGGGGTGGCATGGTAAATGAAGCACAGCCATTCTGATTGGCTGGCATCATTCCCTTTAAGTGACATCACGGCAAAAAATAAATAAATAAGTCTGCACATGGTTTTAACAGCCAATCAGGTGGCTGTTAACCATTGTGAGGGTAAACGTGACGTCACAAGCCATATTTAAGGCCGTGACGCCTCATTTGAGCCCAAGAAGCCGATGAGACAGCATCGGCTGGGATTTAACATGGGGTTTTATGGATTGACAGATGAAGAAAGAAGATAAAGAACAACAAGAAATGGTTACAGATGAAGATAGAAGACGGTGAGTAAAGAAAGAAAAAAGAAGATTGGGGTACCTGAGCCGGATCCTGATGGCGGATGGCATCGGATGCTGTTGGAGGCCTTCAAGGTACGTGAGCTTCCTCTTACCCCGGGAGTCGGAGGGCCACCGCTTCTAATGGTAAGTAAGATATTCAATGTTTGTAAATGTCTGTTTTTACAGGTGTATTCTTTGGATGTGATTTTTTATTTTTTGGGGAGGCACATTGACTGGTAATATATTAATCTGTACCTCTTTAGGGTACAGATTAATACATTATTATGCCAATATTTGGGGGGCATTTCTCGCTTGTTATTGCATTTATTGATGTGGATGTGATTGTTTGTTTATGGTTAATGTAAAAAAAAGTTTGCGATTGGTGTTCGCTTGTACTTAATGTTATATTATGTTAGCTAATGTGTTTTATGGATACTTCAGAGATAGTTTTAATGTATTTATTTGTCTTTTAATGGTTACATTAATTAATGTAGGATTAATTCATTGTTTACATTGGTTAGTGTTACTATTCATTTTGAGTTGGTTTAGGGATTAATTGGTTTGATTGGGTAATGGTTTAATTAATTCATTGTTGATGTTGTAATTGCTTCTATTGATTGGATTAGCTGGCTACTGATTTTATTTAGTGAAGTGTGTTTTTTGGGAGTATAGTTACGTTTTATTACTGTGTGTCTTGTGTATCACTGTATTTTTATTAGGGTGCCCATTGAGTGCTATAGAGGCTTACTGCACCGACACACTTTATTCGAGCAAATACCCAGTATGTACCTGGCAGATACCTGGAATGCGCCGCTCCTCACCTCTGACAAGCCCCGTTGCGTTTGCCTTCCCAGCCTGGGTTCATGCCTGGCTGACGGGCGGCTGATCTGTTAAATGATAATGATTAGGATTTAATAGGCTGTAATGCTTCGCGTGTCTACCAGATGGCATAAATTCATGAATTGTAATGCAGTATATATATATATATACTGTGCAGTATTGCAGCCAGCGGGAATAAAATGCTTCAAACCCTGCCTGGAAAATACCTCAATGCACTCGGGCAGAAAACAGTCACAAACCTCAATACACCCGGGTATACCCGAATTCGTGGGACTAGCCGAGCTCGAATAAAGTGTGTCGCCAGTGTATCATGCACATATTATTATTATTATATGGGTATGATGTACCACTATACTACTCAATGGGTATAGGGTGGGTATAGTCAGTCTGGGGTGGGTGCTTAGGCCTCATGGGTGAGTGAAGGGGGTATTAGCCCTAAGGATGGGTGTTTAGACCTTGCGGGGGGTAGCGGTTGGGTTAACCCCTTTATTACCTTAGCGGTATTAACCGCTAAGGTAATGAAGGGGTTAACTCCCGCCGCAATCCCCCCGCAATGCCTAAACAGCCACTAAGGGCCAAATTCCCCCTTCACCCACCCTCGCTAGCCACAGTATTGCATTGTACTGTATGTTTATTACAGTAAGCCTGGCACAGGTGTTTAACCCCTTCATTGCCTTAGCGGTTAGCCGCTAAGGTAATGAAGTTGCTGTACATGCATGTTTCCTGCCTCGGATGCATGCCGGGGGTGTCCGGAGCTGCTATTAATGGCTGTCAGCTCCGGAGACCCCCGGCATCAATCCGAGGCAGGAAAAGGGCCTGATTTTTTCTAAGTCCCGACCCATCGCAGCTCATCGAGGCCATCTCCCCACCAATTGTCCAACAATTTTGTGGGGAATTGGATTTGTGGAGAAAATCGTTTTTTAGGCCTGCGATGGGCTGCGATAGTCCGCGACACCCGACTCGCGGGTCTCTGAATAGCGGCAGTTTATCAAACATCCGAAAATGGTCGATAAGCAGCTGATCGCTGCTCAGTCGGCGAATGTCGGATGGAGATAAAATTTTGCGTCGATACAGGCCGTTATCGAGCACTTATCGAGGCTATCTGAATACGAGTGCCCATTTTGGGCGATAAGTGCTCGATAAGGGCCTTATCGAGGCTTTCTGAATAAGGCCCAGTGTGTTTTAATATACCATTTGATACTCACCTCTGGTGCGCTGTCTTTTTGTTTTATGTACCATTATACACATATACGTACAAGAAGACCCTGTGATACAATACAAAAGAAACTGGACTGTATCTTGTTTTATTTCTATCTCCAAGCAAAGAGGTCTAGTCTGTGATGTACAGCAATACTATTTATTAAAGCTGATTTTATTTTACTTCGTGGCTGAGTTCTATTATACAGTGACCACCTTCCTTCTTTTTGATACATTCCTGTTCCTTAATTTGCGCTTTTTCTGCTTATAGGCAGAGGTCTAGGACATTTGGTCACAACATGTTTTGGCCGTTTACGCCGCCAGTAAGGTTTGACTAACCTTACACTAAAACCCGCTAATGTGATCCCCTAATACTAACGCTACATCCTACCATAAAAACCATAACACTATAGACTAAAACCCCTTTCTCTAAGTGCTAAAACCCCTATAGTTAACCCCTACCCTAACGACTAAAACCCCTACAGTTAACCCCCTACCTTAAAACGTACAATCTCATTGAAGTGGCTGGCAGTGGAGCAGCTGCGATGGAGGGTCCCCCTCTGTCTAAATGCCGGCGGAGATTTGGTCGTGGTGTGAAAGCCCATAACGATAGGCAGGCCCTACAAAGGATATTCAGCACCCTGGCAAACACATTTAAGTATTGAACATCGCACTGCGGCTCTGCAGAGAGCGCTCTGTTTCCTTTGCAGAAAGAATACATCATGTCAATGAATAATCTTAACCCTTCAGTGCCCAGGTGGTCGGAAATATATTCCAAAGGATCATTGCAAATGTCCACATGGCAAAGCAGGGGTTAACTACTAAACTACTACTAAACTTCTCTAGAAACTACAATAATCAAGTCACAGTGAACTTCAATACACCCTCAACCAATATGACTTGTGTATGGAGGCTGTCCACATATAGAGGATATGATAGAAAAGTAATGGAGAGGGTTGTCACCCGTCCCCTAATTTATACGTACTAATTAACAAACGCATGAACCACAGTGCAGTCTCCATTGAGCCTCTGTAAAAAAAACAAAAAAACATACAAGGGCAAAGGGAGAAAGTAAATGCAGTACCATGCAGACTGGAACAATAAACGAATACATCAAAGTAACAAACTCAATGAACTCAGTGGCAACTCTTAAATAAATCAAGTAGAATATCTTTCTTTATTTCCACACCTCTTTCTCTTGCCAGATTTCAATTCTGCTGCACAGAGGGCAGTCATAAATAAAATCACTGCAGTGCCATGCGATGTTGATAAGAGAGAAGTTAGCACACAGTTCAAAGGTGGAAGGAAACAGCAAAACCAAGGCACATGTACAGTATGGTTTCGTTTAGCAATTTTGTTTAGGGATATATTTTGAAGGAAAATACCAGCAATGGTGGATAACTTGGAGAAAAAATACTTTTTATGGCACTTGGATAGTTAGTACATATCACAGATGAGAAAAATCAAACCAATCCAGGTGAGTATTCTTTGGAACTAGCTCTGCTATTGGGGATTTTCTACAACCCCTGAGGAAGAGACACTTCTGTCTTGAAACGCGCAGGGTTAACACGGAAGTAGCCTCGGGTATCCCACAGCTGAAAACAGTGACGTCACGCAGAGGGTCCGGCCGGCGAACGTGACCGGAGAGGGCGAGCAACTGATTTAGTACGTCCACAGCACTACCAATACACCAGCCAGGAATCTGCATCATACCGAGACCTCCATGTACTGGGCTTGAGTCCTTGCTACTTCTAGTAAGTAGAATTTCAATGTTACACCTCGACGTAGAAATGAAGAAATTGCCAGCACAATTGTCTGTTTTTTTAAACCCTATCTGTCTATCCAGCCAAGCTTGTCCTTTTATGGAGTTTTATTAAATGATTTGTTATCATGTAGTTTGGTTATCAACCATAACATCTACTTCCATTTATTTAAAAAAAATGTTTTACCAGAAAGTAATACACTGAGAGTTACCTCTCGTTTTCAAGTATGTCCTGGGCATAGAGTTAAGATGACAAATAATACATGGTTACAAATACATAGTTACATAAGTGTACAGAGTATACATTATATGGTCCGTCAAAATTCACCCTTGAAAACGCTTGCGCGACTCACCGCTAGGATTCCCTGCTTCAGCACAGACCAGAAAGGTAAATGGGGCATAGGGATGTGTGGTATCCCTGAAACGGTAAAGGGGTCCTACTATAAGGGGGGATGTCCAGTTAATGCCCTAATCACCCAGATCCTGGTATAGAGGTTCTGGGGGGTACTCCAACTATATAAGAGGTTGCAAGGAGTTTTAATGTCTAAGTCCGGTATAGTGTGTGGGGAATATGACTAGTACGAATAAAAGTGCAGGATTCTTATTCTATTCCCCATAGCCATAGGACTTAGAAATGTTATAAGTATATATTTTATTAAATGGGTATGTTAAAGTGTTTATATGCTTGTGCACAGTATATGGGCTGGGGACTTCCAGGTCAACGGTTCCGAGAGACCATGTAGCTACCAAGCTTGGTGCCATTAAGTCTGCTCGGGTCCCGGACATGAAAGCCTCAGAGCTTGCCAAGGTGTTAACGTCATTTGGGCAGCAGAGTTAGCCTCAAGTACTCACGTCCTTGGATGAATGGAAGTCATTCCATTTGCCCCAGCCCAGATTTGAGGAGTTTAACTCCGTGGGTGGCTTCTGCCTGACAAGTGGCAGAAATGCCAGGTTGGCGCATGCCCTTGTCAAAATCTGAATCCACGCTTGCCCGGCTTGGATTGACTGGCAGCGCTCTGATAGGTTGGTAGGATTTTTCCCATGCTCGGATTAGCTATAGTATTTCATAAATGAACTCTGAAATACTATAAGAAACCCTCAGCCAATCCGGAGTTGAGATTCTAAGCGCCAAGACAGCAGCGGCAGATTCAAAATCATCAAAAGATGCTCTGTGGGAAATAGCAGGGAGCCGGCTTCAGAAATTTCAGGTCAAGAAATTTTCTAAGTCCCAACTTTTGCGTCCAAGTTCTCAGAATAGAACGTAGCAGTCGCGGCTGGGATTGCAAGCCGAAAATTGTTCCAGGACTTTTGGAGCAAGGTCGTGGTCAAACTATTTCAGCACTTCCGGAGTGGATACAGCGGTGGCGTCAGGAACTTCATGCCGATTTGAGTTCCAGGACAAGTTCCGGTCAACCTAAAGACTTTGTTTTCTGTTCTATTTCACCTAGAAAAGTCCAGATTTGTAGCCCAGACCCCCAGTAAGTGTGTTTTCTTCTTTATTTTGTAATCCACTGAGTATATGTCTGTTTCAATGGAATAAATGACAATTTGTTTTACTAACTTGTTTTGTTCAGTGAATGACCCGATAAAAATATGTAAATACCTGGTCTCCCGTGACAGTGCGTTACACTGCTTTCCACCCATTTAATGGTGGACAAACTGGTTGTGGTAATTCAATTGTTTCCCATTCTTTTAAGGACTCGCAATGTTTTTGGTGTACACATCATGTTTAATCAGAAATGTAAGTGGCCTGAAAAAGTAGCAGTTCTGTGTCTGCATTTTATTAAACATTGAAGCTCCATTTCGCCATTTCCTATAGAAAGAGAGAACTAGTGAAAACAACAATGCATTGTGTATACAGTAGAAGTAGAATTCCTGGCCTGGATCAAAATCTTAAGTTTTGCTATTTTGCACGGACAATTAAAAGGTTAAAAAAATGTAATCAGTAAAATGATTATATAAATTATTGTAAAGAGTTTGTAACTGCAGAGAAATTATTGTTTTAAACTAACTTGTACTGTATTTATTACATCTACAGATAACCAATAAAAACCCCAAATAATCATATTTACATTCCATTGCCAAAATCACTACCCCCCCCAATTCCCCAACACAAAAATCAACTAGCAACTATATTGATAGTGTGACCATTCATATTTGCCATACATTTATGACATGAAATCCCGGTAATTATCTTCTTATTGTTTAGTAAAAAAGGAAAGAGCTACCAAATTGCTAATTTAGAAGTAGTACAAAAACTCAGAAGACTTTGCAGAGGCCAAGCATGTTCATACAAGCATAATAGTGGGGTGAAAAAGTTACTACACATCTGTGTTTGTCATGACAAATAGCATTTAATCTTCCAACTTGTGGTTAAATTGCCAGATATGTCTTATATGACAACAAGAAAATAGAAGGAGTGGTCTGCTTTAATACTTTCTGTATGTACAGTAATTTTGAGCAAACCTCTGCTATGGCCAAACTGTCAGTAATTTTTTTAGTCATCTCAGATTTGAGGAGAGTTCGTACAATATATAGATAATTTTAAATTTCAGTAGGTAAACATTTTTCTAGCAATGACAGCAAGCTATGACATAAGTGCAACTGTTAAAAGACATGTTTAGATATAAAAAGAAAGATGAATGAAGAATTCAGTGTGTTTTTGAGGTGCATGCCAACATTTTTAACAATTCTAACCACAAAAATGCACCAGGGAAAAAAATGTGCAGAGTAGGAAAGGGAGCGGTTTTAATTTCTAGATTATTAATTGTTTCAGTGGCAGATAAACATAGCAGTTTGTAGAATAATTCATCCTGATGGTGAGTCAGTGAAAAATAGAAACAATTTATATTGTAGCAATGTTGCAACCACGAATGTACAAGTGATTAATGTGCATACTGTAGTAATAGAGAATCACAAGAGACAATAATCATTTATTACCACCTACTGCTTTTATGAATTTTGATACTTTCAGGATAGAGCTAATACATTATAAGTAGAGATGAGCGATATATTTGGGCGGATTTAGATCTATCCTGGATCTGCTGGTTCTTTTGGCTTGGGGGTTTCCCAAAACGGACGATCCGTTAAATCCGCCATTATCGTAAAAATCCATAAAATCTGCCATTATGGATCAGCCCCAAAAAGGATGATCCGTAATGGTGGCTTAAAACATCCCTTCCCCCCCCCCTCCTCCCCCAATAGGGTTGAAGCAGGGAGTCGCTGGAGCTGAAACCCATTAATTTCAGCTCGGGGGACCCCCTGCTTCCCGAGATGCACACCTCCGTAGGGTGTGCTTGTATCTGATGGCTCTTCAATCAATGGAGGATCCATTGCCACCGGCTTGGATTTATGGTTCCTTCTTGATATTTTTTTGTTTATTTTTGTGCCATCAGGCAGGGATTAATTTTTCATGTTTATTTGGATTTCAAATGTAATTAGTCATTGGCCTATGATTGTTTTTTTTTTTTCATGGTTGGGCATTGCAATTATCTGATGGTGCCGTGAGAATAAGGAGGATGGCCTTCATTCCGGTAGCGGTAAGTATTACCTTTTATTTATTTATTTAGATTGTTCATTGATTCAGAATGTTGCTATCTAGCCCTCCATTGAGGGTTTAGGCAGCCACAGTGACAATCAATTGATAAAATGGCTAGAGTTTGATTACAGTATGTTCTTAAATTAATGTAATTTATATTGTGTTAAATGGTTTTTTTTTAAACGATTTTCTATGGGATATATCCCTATTAGCAACATTTGGCTAATAGGGCTTTTGCTTATTACAGTGGGGGGTTGTTTTGTTTGGGGTGGTTGATGGGTGTAGTTGCCCCGGCGAGGGTGGTTAGGCCTTTCTGGGGTTGTCTCTAGAGGGTTTAACCCCTTGGTTACCTTAGCCATATGCAATGCTTTACTACCCACTAAGATATCCAAGGGGGGTAGGCAGGTCCGTATTTAAGCATAGGCCTACTAAGCCTTGAGCAGCAAATTTCAGGTGGGGTTGGGTGGGAAATTTCAGAGAGGATAGTGCTGCGGTTACCCACCGCTCACTTCCCCACAACAATGAAACTGATGGCCAGGGGATAGCATGGGGCCTCTGTAAAGGTCTCTTGCCTCCTCCTGCAGTGTCGCCCTCCTCCTTCTGCAGCATCGCAGCGTCATTCACAAGGAGATGTATTGCTGTGACAATATGATGTCCCGTGGCGTCCCGTTATCATGGAAACGTGTCACCAGATGCTGCAAGAGGAGGAAGCAAGGGGGTAGGTAGTGTAGTTTTAAGTTTATATTAAACCCTTTTGTAGTCTATTTTGGCCAGCCAGTATGGAAACCCGTGACTAATTGACCTATGGGCAACTATGGAGTTAATATGTACTGTACTTTATTTTAATTACTATTTTAGCTTCTGTTTCTGGTTGCTTTAGCTTATCTTGCTATGCATATAATGCTCAATATGTTGGCCATTATATACATACTGTATGAAAGACAGGGCTAATGTAGGTGATAAAATATCTATTTTTTAATAGGTTTGAAGCAGGGGAGCCCAGAGCTGAACCACATTAATTTCAGCTCAGGGATCCCCTGCTTCCTGAGATACACACCTCCGTACAGTGTGTGCTGCCGGTATTTCTCTGCAGTTTAAATGTCCCATCATGGTTAACTATTAGTGCAGGTGACCAGGATATTGAAACTGAAGAGCAATACTGGCACACCCTACAGAGGTAAGTATCTCGGGGGGGAAAATGTTTAAAAAAAAGTGTTATTAAACTGGCGCGTGGTACAAAGAAGTACAATTCATATATACAAGTGTAAGAGATGTTCTATGGCATCAACTTATTTAAAGGTGAAATACCAATAAAGTGCAAAACCAGTGGTATGAAAAATAAAAAATAAGGAATACTTTATAAAGTGCTGCTCAAACCCTTTACAGGATTGCTTCTTTAAGCCTCAACAGTGTTGTAGTCCAGGTGGCGGGGAGCGCAAATATGTGAATAAAAGATAAAAACACAAAATAGTGCAATATGTCTATCCAAAAATAGATTATGTTCTGTGTAACCTATAGATTGCGTACTCACAATCTATCTGTTCATTAAAGCATATCCATCAGTGGTAACAGCATGTCTGGTACATCTAGGTGTGTGGTAACCTTATGAATACAAAATAGAGACTCCCCCATAGCGCAGACTGATATCAAATTTATCAGCAGGTATTTCAAAACATTTCACACTCACATGGTGTCAGAATATACCAGGCACACAAGTAGTGATCACAGTTGGAGTCATCGCTGTTCCATGACCCTCAGAGTTACCCCCCCGCTCGTGTCCACAGCTCTCTCTGTGTCTCTCCACTCGATCTCACTCATGGTTGGCTGGCCTCCGCACCTCCTGGCTGGAATACCCGGATGCCGATTCAAGGAAGCAACAGCTCTGTGGTTATCAATCCTGCACAGCTGCAGCATTATGGCACTCTACGCGTTTCACTGGAATACACAGTTTTGTCAGGAGTGCTCTCAAGGTGTGCTATCTTGCTTCAAATACTGCTCTATATGCCATGATTGGTTCAGACTTAATTTGTAACAAAATACTCAATGTGCTATTAGACTGGATACATATTAACACAATGTGTGTGAATAGATAATCATAAAATACATGATTTTACATAGAATGCAATTCCTCAATATCAATACCAATAAAGAGGATCTTTTTTTTTATTGAAATGATGGAATATATTAAGAAATACAGTACATATAAAATCTAGATACCTAAAAAAAAAAAAAAAATGTGCATGTACAAAACTAAGACTGGATTTGAACTGAAATTAATAAGAGACAAGTATTAGATCAGGGATAAATCAAAAGACACGGTACAATTAACATAGGGAAAGGGGAACGAACAAGGCAGAAGGCGGGGTCAAAAACAGAGATGTGGATTCTCGGATTAACATCATAGAAACACACTCAAATCTATGTCTATATTTAATCCAAATAGGATTAATATGCCCAATTGATGAATCCAGAATGTTTCTCTTTTTATCAAGTCCACATCCCTACTTCCTCCCCTCCAGAGTGGTAACACTATTTCAACGTCCTGGTAGATTAACCCCTTAGGTTCTGTGTGCACCAAAGCAAAATGTTTGGCTACACTATGCATCATTAGTTTACATTTTATATTCCCTATATGTTTGAGAATCCGAGTTCTTAAGGGGCGGATTGTCTTACCCACATATTGGAGGCCACATGGGAACTCCATACGAAATGCTACAAATTTTGTCAGGCAATTGATATGTTTGTTAATTTTAAAAGACTTTCCCGTCAAAATAGACTTAAAATTATCTTTCTTTTTTGAGCCGAAATTACATGCTTTGCAATTCTTGCAGCTATAGAAACCTTTAGTTAAATCTAACCATGTCAATATATTCTTGATATTTGGTGCCCTTCTGAACAATATCTGTTGTTTATCAGGGATGTGATTCCCTAATACAGGATTGTTCTTTAGGACATGCCAGTGTCTACCACGAATATTTTTTTTTAATTTTGTTGGCCTCTCCATTAAATTGGGTTATAAAGGGAATCTCACATTTACAGTATTATTACTAGTTTCTTGTTTTTTGTAGAACTAATAATAGAAGATCTTTGTAAATTTAACGTTTTATTCAGAGCAGTGGAAATATTTGATTCATCATAATTTCTTTCCAATTTTATTTTTCGTTAATATGTCCGTTTGTTGGATAAACACATGATCGTCTGTGCAATTCCTTCTGAGCCTTCTATACTGCCCATAAGGAATATTTTGGATCCATTTCTCATGATGACAACTGGACTTTAGGATGAAATTATTACTGTCCACTTCTTTAAAGTAGGTCTTTGTTTTAATTACATGATTCTCAAAGTATATAGTTAAATCTAGAAAATGTATTTCAGATTCACTAATCATAGACGTAAATTTAGGGTTAACTGAATTGTTATTTAGGTACACTAGGAAACCATCCAAATTCTCCTTTGTGCCTTTCCATATAAAGATAATATCATCTATGTACCTTCGCCATGTGACCAGGTTCGCGTTGAGTCCCGCCCATCCCCAGATACAGTATAGATGGCTCAGAAGGAATTGCACAGATGATCATGTGTTTATCCAACAATCAGACATATTAACAAAAAAAATATTTTATGATGAATCAAATATTTCCACTGCTCAGAATAAAACGTTAAATTTACAAAGATCTTCTATTATTAATTCTACAAAAAAACAAGATACTAGTTATAATAAATTTGAGGTTCCCTTTATAACCCAATTTAATGGAGAGGCCAACAAAATTAAAAATATTCTTCGTAGACATTGGGATGTCCTAAAGCAGGGGTGCGCAAAGTTTTTGGAGTGCCCCCCCCCCTGCCCTGGAGTCCCAGCGTTCGCACCCCCCTTGGCTTAGAACCCATTTTCAAATGGTGTCGCAGGTCATGGATCATCACATCACATGACCCCACAGCGTCATTTGACACGCGTTGTCATGGCGACACATCACATGACCTTGCGGTGTCATTTGACGCCGCGATGCCATGGGCGACGTATTGCCGAAGATCCAGCAAGCAGCAGGTAAGGGACGTTACAAAGGCCTCATGTCTCCCCCTGCATTTAATTTAAATAAAAAATAAAAAATAAAGTGCGCAACCAAAAATACCCCAATTGTGATAATAGACGGTGTCTTATAAATATTTATAGTGATTAAGTTATTTAACTTGACCCTCCTTAATTAACCGTGAATAATAATACAATCAAGCACAACCCTACTGTGAAAGTGATTAATTAACATGACCATACAAATCTGTTGGTTAGTGGCGTATGCTGCTAGATGAATGGAGTAGCTCAAACACTCCCAAGAGCTGAAAGTAAAAGAGAAAAACAAGCGCAAAACGCAATAGTGAAGTATATCAAACTCTAGGGGAAACCGCGGACCGCAGAGATTCAGCTGTGACATTGCGCCCCGCGCACGCATGTGACGTCACACACGTAGTGCAACGTTACAGCTGTTCGACGGGCTGCTAGGCGTGGAGAGGAAGAACCGGCGGTTTCTACCGGTGCAGGGTGAAATCGTATGTGGACTGAGAGACTGTGTGGGGACACACACACAGTGTGACTGTTTCCCCTGAAGGAATCTCTGCGGTCCGCGGTTTCCCTACTGGCCGTTGTGAGATGAACTGCATGCCAGTGACTAAGTACAGCGACGGAGCCAACTGACGCACAGAGAGTGTTGCAGATTTCCATCAGAGGGCTCCTACACCATCGCCTATCCCGCCGACGGCTGTGTGGTAATTTGTGTATTGATACACGAGATGCTTAAGTTCTAACCATTTGATGTACGCAGATATATTACCCTTTTATAAATATCTCAACAGAGTTTGATATACTTCACTATTGCGTTTTGCGCTTGTTTTTCTCTTTTACTTTCATTTAATTTAAATGCCTATGGGAAGGGCGCGGGGCCTCTGTAACTGCCGCACCCCTCATAGCAAATCTTGCACCCCCCAGTTTGCGCACCGCTGTCCTAAATAACGATCCTGTATTAGGGAATCACACCCCTGATAAACCAAAGGTATTGCTCAGAAGGGCACCAAATATCAAGAATAGATTAGCGCCAAACGCTCTACTAAATAAAGTTGAAGTTAATCAGCCATTTTTATGGTTAGATTTATCTAATGGTTTCTACAGCTGCAAGGATTGCAAAGCATATAATTTTGGCTCAAATAAGAAAGATCATTTTAAGTCTAATGTGACGGGATAGTCTTTTAAAATTAACAAACATATTAATTGCAGAACAAAGTTCGTAGCATATCGTATGGAGTGCCCATGTGGCCTCCAATATGTGGGCAAGACAATCCGCCTCTTAAGAACACGGATTCTCGAACATATAGGGAGTATAAAGCGTAAACTAATGATGCATAGTGTAGCCAAACATTTTGCTTTGGTGCAAAATGCAGAACCTAAGGGGTTAATCTACCACGGTTAGATTTACCTAAAGGTTTCTACAGCTGCAAGAATGGCAAAGCATGTAATTTCTGCTCAAAAAAGCAAGATACATTTTAAGTCTAATGTGACGGGGAAGTCTTTTAAAATTTAGATACATATCAATTGCCGGACAAAGTTCGTAGTATACTGTATTTTCTGGAGTGCTAGGATTTTTGAACATACAGTATAGGGAATAGAAAACGTAAACTAATGATGCATAGTGTAGCCAAACATTTTGCTTTGGTGCACAATGCAGAACCTAAGGGGTTAATCTACCAAGGCATTGAAATAGTGTTACCACACTGGAGGGGAGGAAGTAGGGATGTGGACTTGATAAAAAGAGAAACATTCTGGATTCATCAATTGGGTACATTAATCCCATTTGGATTCAATATAGACATAGATTTGAGTGTGTTTCTATGATGATGTTAATCCGAGAATCCACATCTCTGTTTTTGACCCCGCCTTCTGCCTTGTTCGTTCCCCTTTCCCTATGTTAATTGTACCGTGTCTTTTGATTTATCCCTGATCTAATACTTGTCTCTTATTAATTTCAAGTCAAATCACAGTCTAAGTTTTGTATATGCAAATTTTTTTTGTTAGATTTTATATGTATTTCTTAATATATTCTATCATTGCAATAAAAAAATGGATCCTCTTTATATGTATTGATATGGAAGAATTGCATTCTATGTAAAATCATGTATTTTATGATGTATCTATTCACATACATTGGGCCTCATGCAGTAAGCGACGAATATGTGAAATCGGCAAGCTTACCGATTAGTCATGTTATTGGCGATTTTCCCTCTCCGTATGCAGTAAGTGCCGAATCCCTTCAAAATCAAGACGAAAACAAATCCGCCCACTCTCACGATGATTTGCCGATCACACACAGGTGTAACGGCGTGCGTGGCGGGGTGCTGTTACGTTCGCCAATCAAAAATCTTGCTGAATCAGGCGAAGCCAGCATGTATTGGATAGCGCGCCATATTTAAAGGCAACGTGTACTGTTAATCTTTCTCTGTGTTGTTGGGAGTGAGAGAGAGAGAGACGCACAGAGCTGGGCGATTTAATATTTGCATATTGACTGAGAGACTTGTTGTGAATTGTGAAAGCTTTGTCCTTTGTTGTTTTGTTTACATATTTGTCTTGTTTTCTATGTAGAAGTGTTTCGTGTGATTGGCTGTACATTTGTTTTCTGTTTTTTGTGAGTGCTGTAAGTATGCCTGCAAAGCGTGGGAAGAGTGATGCTGGTGTGAGTGGTAGTGCTACTCGTGCGAGTACGCGTCAGAGTGAACGTACTGTTCAGGGGAGTGATGTTGCTAGGAGTGCGAGTGCTGTTGCTGGGAGTGTGAGTGCTGTTGCTGGGAGTGGGACTGCTGTTGCTGGGAGTGGGAGTGCTGGTGCTGGGAGTGCGAGTGCTGTTGCTTGGAGTGGGAGTGCTGTTGCTGGGAGTGGGAGTGCTGGTAGTGCGAGTGCTGTTGCTGGGAGTGTGAGTGCTGTTGCTGGGAGTGGGAGTGCTGGGAGTGCGAGTGCTGTTGCTGGGAGTGGGAGTGCTGGTGCTAGGAGTGCGAGTGCTGTTGGTGGGAGTGGGAGTGCTGCTGGTGGCTCAGTTGCTGATGGGGTGTCTGGTGGTGGCGTGCTTGCTGGTGGCCAGCTTTTGGAGTCTATTCCATTGGAACAAGGAGAGTCCAGTCAGCAGCAGGCAAGCTCTGAGCCTAAACCTGCTCGGAAGAAACGTGTGGAGAAGCCACGTAATCCTCGCTTCAATGACCAGGAAAATAGAGCTCTTGTCACTGGGATTCTGGAGCACTATGACAGTCTCTATGGACATTTAGTAGGTAAGTGTACCTTTCCATTTATTCTTCAAATACATGTGATCCTAGGTCATGTGAGTTTTGTTAATATGCAAATATGGGTACAGAATATCTGTCTATGTTAATTATTGTGGAAACACAGCTTTTTATCATGCGTTTCAAGGACAACTAAACACAGGCGTTCAATTTGCGATAACTGCATACAATATTAATGCAAGCTTGCTTACATGTCTAGGTTTAGTAGTAATGCTCATGTGCTTCACATATTACACCTAAAACAGCATGTTTGCTATCTCTTGGAACAGGTAGCAGTGTAGGAAACTGGTGCTTCTATTATTATGATTTAACGTCATATATTTTGTTTGTATTTCAAGCGCGGACAAGTTCTTCAAGCAAAAATGAAATGTGGGACACAATAATAATTGGTGTCAATGCGTGTGGGAATCGTGTCAGGGACAAGCTGAATTGTCGCAAAAGATTTGACGATATTAGGTCAAAATTGAAAAAGAAAATACAAGACCAACGCGTGCATGCTTCTGGCACTGGAGGTGGCCCGCCACCACAACGTCTGATCTTAACTCCATTGGAGGAGCTGCTTCGGGGAAAATTACTTCCCGTCGTCGTGGAGGGTTTGGCCGGTGACCGGGACATCGGAATTTATCCCTCACAATTTCCACCAGGTGAGAAATCTTACTGTACTAGGCGTGTCGTTTCTTACAGTTATTTAACATATTTCCGCTGCTTTTTATACTGTCTTCACAATATAAGCATACCTACATCTATATATGTATATGTCTGTTTCTCTCTATATATATATATCTCAAAATAGACATATATGTTGTAGTCCTACTAAAAGCAGTAACTAATATACCACGTGCCATTGCGTGGTCATTTAAATGTGAATTCCCAAAAAGCATTGCTGCAGTGGAAGCAATTGATGGTGGGCGAAGATGGGGAACAACAGGTAGCACACATGTGTAACACATGCTAATGAGAAATTATTACTAGCTACTGGTACAGAACATAAATATGTATAATATAAATGTGTATATTATTTATTTTACTCCTACAAACACGACATTACTGCCTATTCTAATCATGCATCGAATATATTGCATGCAACGGCCTACAAACATAACTTGCACTAACAAATGTATAGTTGTTTAGGAAACGGTCAATTTTTGCTTGATGTCATATACAGACAGCATAATGAGGCACACGTAGCATATGTTATGTCATTGTGTTCATAACTTGCACACTGCAGACGACTATTTAGCTCCTCTACCATTGTGTTAAAGCAGCTGCAATGAATATGTCATCACAGCATACACGTCAACAGAGGGGGTGGGGTTCAGCACACACCCAAATTACAGGGTCATCTTACGGTCAACTTAGTTCACACCATTTTCACCTGTTTGAAGTAATTGAAAGGTCTGCCTGATTAGGGTTTTTGGGGAAGGGAATACCGTTCTTACAACCTGACTAGCAAAACTGAAGGTAATCACACTCATTTGAAAGCTTAACTCTAGGTACTAAATCCCCCAACAAGTCATTAGTTATCAAACCGTACGTCACACATTCGTTCACTCATATCTATAGTTCAACTGATATCAACAACACATTATCACACACTGCATGTGTTGTGTTGTTGAGTGACAGCCACATTCAGGTGTGCCACAGCTTCTATTAATGTACCACACATATCCTCTACCAAAAACGAATCTTTTTGCAATATGACCACCTTCATGATAACCATTGTGAATGTTCATCTCATGATAGTTATGTACATTATGATACTGATATGACTACACAACATATGTTTTGTATGTACAAATTTAATCAATATATCCTAACGCATTACTGCAGAAACATAGTATGTTGTATGTTAGGGAACTCAAAAGTTCTAAGTACACAGGCATGTACATTGTTATTACAACTATTTATGTTCACTTTCACACACACATTTTCGGTTAAGGAACTTATGCTGTTAGTTACTCATAAATACAGAACATACAATAACTGTTTGTTCAATATTTACACATGTAAATGTACAACTGATGTTATTGTTATATATAGTTGCCCCTGGAGGACATGTGTCACCTGAGACGGAACAAGTGTCTTCACCTGGTTCATGCAGCTCAACACACCTAGAAGGTGAGTGTATGAGGTGGTGCCCATATAATATGTGCACTTCTATATGTTATGTTGTCATGTTCATGATTTGTTTTGCACATGTTCTTTCAATAGGATTACGTTGTGTCAGTGAAAATGAAGTTTAAGACAACATGTATTGTGTTTGTGATGTTAAGTATCATGTAGGAGTTGTGAGTTTAGAGCAACTTTTCATTCATTCTTCTTTCATACTGAGTCCAAACATTATTCGTAAGTCAAGGTAGTTTTTAATGTGACGTTATAAAACGTATGGAAACATGTTAGGTGTTACTTATGACACAGTATAATTACATAGTAAAACAGCAGAGATTAACATGCCATTTCATAATGTGTACATTTATTTTTAGAACATGATGATGAAGATGATGATGATGATGATGCCGCCATAGACACAGAAATGCAATCAAGTGACCATGAAGAGGTTCCCATTGAAACAGTTACACAGCCAAATCGTCCATCAAGTAACACATACGATGCAATAGTAGCTTCTGAGGGAAAAATTGTTGAAGCTGAAAATCGTCGCCATTCTGATCTGATGAGAGTACACGAAAGGATGATATCACTGCAGGAAGAAACGATATCACAATTGTCACATCTCCACAGAGTCTTCATTGAAGTGCCTAAACAATTGCAAAAAATAAACACGTCATTAGAAGCATTAGTTGTTCAGCAAACCCAAGCTAATTACTTGAGAATGACAACAGTACCAAATTTCAACTTTAACACATCACAGGAAGGATCTTTACATGGTGGTCATTTTTCACCCCATGCATTCCCCAGGTCGGGATGTTACCGGTAAAGTAGCAGAAAGTTCTGTGCATGTTCCTGACAACATCCTACCGCTGCCATCTGTAGAAATTCTGGAGCTGACACCTACAAAGGAGGCGGCAAAAACAAAAAAGCACAAGCAGTTACTACTGACCAGTTTTTGGACACAAACAAAAAAACCCAAACATGAAACGGACCAACCATCAGTTGTGCACTGTGTACCAACTTGCTCACATGTGTCAGTGGGCACAAGCCCTTTCCGTGATCAGTCACTGCCCACAAGCCCTGCCCGTGAACAGTCACTGGCCACAAGCCCTGCCCATGAACAGTCACTGGCCAGCTCCTCTACCATTGTGTTAAAGCAGCTGCAATGAATATGTCATCACAGCATACACGTCAACAGAGGGGGTGGGGTTCAGCACACACCCAAATTACAGGGTCATCTTACGGTCAACTTAGTTCACACCATTTTCACCTGTTTGAAGTAATTGTAAGGTCTGCCTGATTAGGGTTTTTGGGGAAGGGAATACCGTTCTTACAACCTGACTAGCAAAACTGAAGGTAATCACACTCATTTGAAACCTTAACTCTAGGTACTAAATCCCCCAACAAGTCATTACTTATCAAACCGTACGTCACACATTCGTTCACTAATATCTATAGTTGAACTGATATCAACAACACATTATCACACACTGCATGTGTTGTGTTGTTGAGTGACAGCCACATTCAGGTGTGCCACAGCTTCTATTAATGTACCACACATATCCTCTACCAAAAACGAATCTTTTTGCTATATGACCTCCTTCATGATAACCATTGTGAATGTTCATCTCATGATACTTATGTACATTATGATACTGATATGACTACACAACATATGATTTGTATCTACAAATGTAATCAATTTATTCTAACGCATTACTGCAGAAACATAGTATGTTGTATGTTAGGGAACTCAAAAGTTCTAAGTACACAGGCATGTACATTGTTATTACAACTATTTATGTTCACTTTCTCACACACATTTTCGGCTAAGGAACTTATGCTGTTAGTTACTCATAAATACAGAACATACAATAACTGTTTGTTCAATATTTACACATGAATCGCACTCACAAGATGCAAATAGTTAAAAGGCAGTTTGTGAATATATCACCACCATCCGGTTCTGGATACTGGAACACGTCTCCGTGGACTCCTTCAGGGCTGCCAGACACGATCACCAGGAACCAGATGTATAAGGCTCCGTTCGCTGTCTGTGTGTAGTCCAAAATCCAGCTCTCACTTTCAATGGCCGCCGATTGTATTCCCGCGCTTGGTGTAGGCTTCTGCGCATGCGCGGCGGCGTCGTGATGACGTAATCGCGCTCTCAGTGCCCTGACGCGTTTCGTCACCTGACCGGTAACTTTCTCAAAGGGCTGATGCTGAATGGAATTAAGTCCTGCCCTTATATAACCAGTCCGTTGCCAGGCAACCCGTAATCGGGTGATTGATTCAACCTGAATAACACTAATGGGGCTAGTACATGTCATAGGTGCTAATAACATAGAGGACTAGTTTTCTAAGGGCTGATAAGGACTAATACACTTAAGGAATGAACATGAAGTGGATATATATATATATATATATAATTGAAAATCCTTATGGACGATGATATAGGAACAAGAAGGATATCATAACATTAATACTAACACTAACAATAAAATTCAAGCGATTTGATACCATATAAATTATTCAATCATTGTACTGCAATGTATAATTTCAAACTCTATTCTTAAACTGTATTTAATGATTTCCCAATAGGAAAATCCACAAAATAAATTTATCTACAAATTATATACAAAATTTATTTTCACACTCTCCATAAGTGTGGATAACTATGCCATACATTGCACTACATGATCAACACATAAAAGCAAGATCACATTAATCTAAACAATAAATTCAGATCTAGAACAACAGATCTCAATAATGATTAAAACAGCAATACCCATAAATTCCAATTCCATATCCATATATAGAAAAAGATTTAGAACCCATATACAATATAAAGCATGAGTGTATACAGAGAAAAAGATGTATGTTGAGAAGTTCATAGATTCCCTTTTGGGTTAATAAATTGTATCTACATTGGCAACACACTTTATTCGAGCTCGGCTAGTCCCACGAATTCGGGTATACCCGGGTGTATTGAAGTTTGTGACTGTTTTCTGCCCGAGTGCATTGGGTTATTTTCCAGGCAGGGATTGAAGCATTTTATTCCCGCTGGCTGCAATACTGCACAGTATATATATATATATATATACTGCATTACAATTCATGAATTTATGCCATCTGGTA
>WSYH01011446.1:0-20824 GCA_036426205.1 Ascaphus truei | reverse complement strand
GACCCATTCACTTGAATCTGTTGTCATTAGCAGCGTGTCTCCCTCATTAGCAGTGTGTCCCTCATTAGCAGCGCGTCTCACTCATTATCAGCATCTCCCTCATCCAGAAGGCAGCAAGTGGCGTAGCGTACACCATTAAACGCGATGCTAGTTGAAAAGGGAGCGTTGTTAATAGAGTGAGGACGCACATGTTAAAAATGGGGTGACACACTGCTATGAGGGAGACACAGTGCAAATGAGGGAGACACTGCTAATGAGGACACGCTCTCTAATGAGGGAGACGCTGGGGACTAATGAGGACACGCTGCTAATGAGGGGACGCTGCTAATGAGGGAGACACACTGCAAATGAGGAGACACGCTATGAGGGAGCACGACTGCTATGAGGGGAGACGCTGCTAATGAGGACACGCGCTAGTGAGGGAGACGCTGTTAATGAGGGGACGCTGCTAATGAGGGAGATGCTGCTAAATGAGGGAGACGCTGCTAATGAGGGAGAGTGCTGATAATGAGTGAGACGTGGCTAATGAGGGAACATGCTAATGAGGGAGACACATGCTAATGAGGGACGCGCTGTAATGAGGGGAGAATGCTGATAATGGTGAGACGCGCTGCTAATGAGGGACACCACTGCTAATGAGGGAGCACGCTGCTAATGACCAACAGATTCAAGTGAATGGGTCGTAAGGTGTCCCTGGCGGCAGAAGTGGCGTAGCACCATTAAACGCGCTGCTAGTGAGGGACGCGCTGTTAATGAGTGAGACGCACTGTTAATGGGGACCACACGCTAATGAGGGGACACACTGAAATGAGGGAGACATGCTAATGGGAACCTGCTAATGAGGGAGACGCGGCTAATGAGGGACACGCTGCTAATGAGGGAGACGCTGCTAATGAGGGAGACACACTGCAAATGAGGGAGACACTGCTAATGAGGGACACGCTGTAATGAGGGAGACGCTGCTAATGAGGGACACGCTGGTAGTGAGGGAGACGCTGTTAATGAGGGAGACGCTGCTAATGAGGGAGATGCTTGCTAATGAGGGAGACGCTGCTAATGAGGGAGACGCTGATAATGAGTGAGACGTGCTGCTAATGAGGGACACACTGCTAATGAGGAGACACACTGTAATGAGGGACGAGCGCCTATGAGGGAGATGTATAATGGGTGAGCGCGCTGCATGAGGGACACACTGCAATGGGGAGACACGCTGCTAATGACACGATTCAAGTGAATGGGTCGTAAGGTGTCCTCTGGCGGCAGAAGTGGCGTAGCACCATTAAACGCGCTGCTAGTGAGGGACGCGCTGTTAATGAGTGAGACGCACTGTTAATGGGTGACACACTGCTAATGAGGGAGACACACTGCAAATGAGGGAGACACTGCTAATGAGGGACACGCTGCTAATGAGGGAGACGCGGCTAATGAGGGACACGCTGCTAATGAGGGAGACGCTGCTAATGAGGGAGACACACTGCAAATGAGGGGGAGACAATGCTATGAGGAACGCTGCTAATGAGGGAGGACGCTGCTTAATGGAGGGACACCGCTGCTAGTGGGAGACGCGTTAATGAGGGAGACGGCATGAGGAGAGCTGCTAATGAGGTGAGACGCTGTAATGAGGGAGACGTGATAATGAGTGAGACGTGCTGCTAATGAGGGACACACTGCTAATGAGGGAGACACACTGCTAATGAGGGACGCGCTGCTAATGAGGGAGATGCTGATAATGAGTGAGACGCGCTGCTAATGAGGGACACACTGCTAATGAGGGAGACACGCTGCTAATGACAACAGATTCAAGTGAATGGGTCATAAGGTGTCCTCTGGCGGCAGAAGTGGCGTAGCACCATTAAACGCGCTGCTAGTGAGGGACACACTGCTAATGAGTGAGACGCTGCTAATGAGGGAGACGCTGCTAATGAGGGAGACGCTGCTAATGAGAGAGACGCTGATAATGAGTGAGACGCGCTGCTAATGAGGACACACTGCTAATAAGGGAGACGCGCTGCTAATGAGGGACACTGCTAAGGGTGGACACCACTGTAATGAGGGAGGGGAGACACACTGCTAATGAGGGACGCGCTGCTAATGAGGGAGATGCTGATAATGAGTGAGGGGGGGACGCGCTGACTATGAGGGACGCGCTGCCAATGAGGGACACACTGCTAATGAGGGACGCGCGCTAATAGGACACACTGCAATGAGGGAGACACACTGCTAATGAGGGACGCGTGCTAATGAGGGAGACGCTGATAATGAGTGAGACGCGCTGCTAATGGGGTGACACACTGCTAATGAGGGAGACGCGCCTGCTAATGAGGGAGACTTCTTGGCAAAGAAAAAACACTTACAATTTGGCAAGTATTATCTTTTTTTTCTATTTCTCTAGTGATCCTATCAAACTTTTATTAACCGAAAGGAAGCAGTAGCAGCCATTTTAAAAGTGGCACCAATGTAGCGATCGACAAATTATTTATTTTGCAGACAGCGCCAAAAACGTTTGTTGTTTGTGTTTTTATTAATCCTTTCGTTACACGAGGTGTGAGCTAGCCACGCACTGCAGAGCAAACATAATACCCATGAGGAGCCATGCCTTACAGGCCCCTCTGGTAGGGACGGGGTGAAGCGTGTTATCAGGACTGGAATAGAAGGCGTTAATAAATCTGTGTCTGCGATAACCTACTAACTAAGGCAAGATTAATTGCAAATGAATAGTGTTTGCAAAGAAGAAAAACATTAATGTATTGTTACAGAGCACACAGGAATGGGAGTGGGCGAGGCGTTGTACAAATAGCACGTATAAATGTGTGTCTGTGTGTCTGGTGTCGTGTGTTCTGTGTGTCTGTGTGCTGTGTGTTGTGTGTTCTGTGGTCTGTGTGAATAATAATAATAGCATGTTCTTGTATAGCGCTGCTAATTGTACGCAGCGCTTTACAGGACATTTGCAGGACAGGTCCCTGCCGTGGAGTTACAATAATGTTTTTAGTGCCTGAGGCACAGGGAGAAAGTGACTTGCCCAAGGTCGACACGGAGCCGACACCGGGAATTGAAACACGGCTCCCCTGACAGCATCATATCAGTGTCTCAAGTGTTTAATTAATGAGAAAATACTTTTATAATTAAGTGTGCGTGTGTTGTGTGTGTGTGTGTGTGTGTGTGTGTGGTGTGTGTGTGTGGTGTGTGTGTGTGTGTGTGTGTGTGTGTGTGTGTGTGTGTGTGTGTGGTGTGTGTGTGTGTGTGTGTGTGTGTGTTGTGTGTGTGTGTGTGTGTGTGTGTGTGTGTGGGTGTTATAATATATATATTCAAATGGAAATATTACTGTGTGCTCATTTGCATGTCTTTAGACAGGTCTGACCCCGCCTTTACATTATCCACAGCACACAGTGCTTCCAGTGCCAGAGCAAGAGGATTCTGGAAATTACATGCAATGAGCACACAGTTAACTAAGTGTGTCTATATATATATATATATATATATTATATATATATATATATATAATACACACACAAAATATTTATATATATACACAAAAATAAAAGGGATGAAAACAGCGGAAAACGTCAATCCAAAAAAAATACAAACTGTCTCATAATTGATCTCTACACATATGTGTAATTTAATTGAGAAAACAGTGGATTAACTAAAGTTTACCAAGTTAATGGTATAAGAGGTTTAAAAGAGGGTAGAGCCTATGATGTAGAGATAGATAGATAGATAGATTAGATAGATAGATAGATAGATAGACGAGCTAGATAGATAGCTAATCAATGTAAGCACCCTATTTAAAGATAGTTAAACAAAAAGTATGAAAAATCAAAAGAATAAAAAACAATAAAGCCAAGAACTCCCTTCCCCCTACTGCCTTCCTGCGTCCCTACTCCTTCCTGCTTCCCCCCATTATCGTTTAAATTTTTTTGTGCGGATACAACTCTTACCACACACTCTTTTTGATGTGAAACAAACCCTTTCACTAATGAAAGGGTGCGGGAAGTGGAACAAGAGGGGCTAGAAGGAGAGCGTGTGCAGAGATCATCCCTAGCTTTGTGTAAAAAATGGGGGACATCTCACCCCAAAATATATGTACCCCGTTAAGTTAGAGATGGACACATTTTTATCCAAGTCCGTATTCACCAACGAAAAATACATTTTTTGACATTAGCGTAACTATTTTGGAATGGAACGCGCAAAATTGGCTAATTTAGTTCAGATTTTTTATCACGAAAGTTCCTTCAAAATATTTTTGGGTTTTTGTGTTTTGTTCGTCTTTTTTTTTCATTCGAAAAACCTGCAAAGCAATTTTGACAACATTTGCCCATGTCTACATTCAGTGCCAGGGAAGGAGCAGTGCTGTATTAGTTTTTTTGGCAACGGAGACGTCCCCAAATACAGACCTGTAGGTACTCTGTGTCATTGTCCCCTGGCCAGTCTCGGTCCCCCTTGTCCTTTCATGGAGAACAAAAGGGTGGAATCACAAGGAGTCTGCAGGAATTTTCAAGGAGGGTCTGTAACGTCCTTATGCGCACAAGTGCCCCAGAACTTACCACTACAGTGTACTGCCCTCAGCAGACAGCGTGTACCGATTCCATTAATGGTAAGGTCACAGTGGGCATCCCAATCAGGTACTACACTCCACTGCCATACTAAGAGAGGAGAGAGGTTCCGTCAGCGTTAAGACTTTATTAATATAAGGTAGTCCTCGCTATCCAACATTTCACTTTTACAAACGAATGGCAATGATTCCCAACGCTTTAAAATGCAACCCTATTGGAAGTTTTCCGACGCCGGAAACTCGTTATCCGACGCCTGAATGCGTTATCCAATGCTCGCCGCCACTGAATTAACATGGGGGACTCACTTACAACGTTGTTCACATCCAAGCTACTTCCAGAACGGGTTCCGTTGGATAACCGAGGACTGGCTGTATATTGGTTATTAAATATAGGGGGATATATATATCAACATGTAAAGACACTTTCAAATATAACGGGATTCAACAGGGGAGGAGGGTGGCATATGCAAAGACAGGACGTGTTCAAAGAAGAGGTCGTATTCTGAAACTGGAGGGTGGAAGGTAAGGGGAAATGTGTGGAAGGACTTCTTCACAGAAAGGATGTTGGGTTAGTGGATCAGCTAACCAGCAGAGGTGGTTGGAGGCTGGTTACAGTAAGGGAGTTCAAAACTCATTGGGATAGACACTAGGGATCCTAAATATGAAAGAACCAAAGTATCTAATAGGGGGTCTGAGGTTTTTCCAGTGGAGAGGACAATGGGAAGAGTGGGGAGGGGGGCAACTGTGGGACTTTAGTCTCAGTCTGACCTACCTATAGGAGCAAACGACCCTGCCTTTTCTCCTTCTCCAACACCTTCTCCTCTACAAGGGACCCTTTCTAACCATGCAGGATGGGAAAATGTTAATGGAAATACTGATGTCACTGTGGCTGAAATGAGTGGCAGATCCTTGGGCAAGTCTAAGATTAGAATGTAAGCTCGGCAGTGCTGGGCTGGAATCATATCCTGCTATGCACTATCATACTTGTTATTAAATATAAAAGAAATATGAGGTTCATAGGAACAGTGCAAAGTTCCAGGATATGGGTAATTTAACCTTTTACTGCCCGAGGGACAGTGCTTCTGACATGAAAGCATTGTACAAGACGGTTTCCAAGGTATGAGCAGATCTCACCTCGCCGTCTGCAGCGGTGGCTCGATTGCGTTCTGAAGCTGAAAGGAGTCGGGAGGGGGGACCAGTGATCATGAGGTGCCGGTGTCTATGATGGCCTGACACCCCCCACTGCAGAACATCTCCTCCCCTCCCACGTATGTGTAGGGAGAAAAGGGGGTGGAGAGTGTCAAGGTATCTAGCATGTGTTGTGTGTGTTTATGTATATATGTAATATTTTTTGTTGTCGTGTCTGGTGTGGTTGTGTGTCTGGTGTGCGTATATATATATATATATATATTATATATATATATGATGTATATATATATATATATATATATATATATATATATATATATATATATAATCATCTCAGCCCTTGTCCCCACTACTGGATCAAGCCACTCAATGATCTTCCAGGTACAGCAGTTGCAAGCCCCTCTTCTCCACGTGGCCCAACACTTTTCTGATTTCATCCTCCCATCTTACTTTCGGTCGTCGTTTTTAATCTCTCTTTGCATCCAGTTGAGCCCCCATCTTTGTCCAATGATGGTCATTTCTTCTTGCGATATGTCCGGCCTACTGCTATTCTAATTTCTCAAACCCTTGCGATGATATCACAGACTTGTTTGGTTTCGAACCCATTCATTCCTATTTCTGTCCTTGGGTAATACCATGGGACATCTCTCCATACTTCTTGCGTTGCTGAAGCTTCTGAATTATCTTGCTTAGGGTCCAAGTTTAACATCCAAAAGTGAGCATGGGCAGAGAAAAATACTGGTAAAATCGGTCTTTTGAAGCACAGTGGAAGGTCCCTTGAAATATGTCTTGTTTTTCCAAATGCCTCCATTCCATCTTCATTCTCCTATTGATTTCATTCAAACGGTTCCCATCCATTGTTATTGCCAGACATGGTAGACATAGTCTTTATTACTTCTTATAGTTCTATTCCATTTATCTCTTCTTGGCAGACTTGACACATGTGAACATCACTTTCAACTTGTGACTATCCATAGAAATTGCCCACATTCTACTTGCTTCACAAAACTTCTACATTTTTTGCTGGACTTGTGTCAAAAATCACAATGTCATCTGCAAATCAAGAGTTGACTCAAAAATTCCCATTGATTTGATTCCTTTTTCTTCCTGATTTTAATTTCTTGAACAATCTTCCAAAGTTGCAGTAAAATCCTGTGATGAGACAGTCTCTCCCCCTGCCACACTCCCTTGTTGATCCTATTCTTGCTTGTGTGATCATGGAATACGAAAAGGTTGATGGGCATTCTCGTAAATGGTCTTATGGTATCAAGTAGGCTTCTTAACAACATTTTGTTTCTTAGTGCATCTAGGACGGCTAGGTGAAGACAGAATCGAATGCTTTTTTTTTGTTATCTACAATCCTAAAAAATGAGTCGTTAGATCATATTCATTACTTCATGAAATTACTTCTATATGACTTGGATGTGGTCCATTGTGTTGATCTCCTTGTTCTCAAGCGTGGGCAAAATCCAGGGTCTGTTGCGTACCCGATGAGGACCCTGAGAGGTTCGAAATCTTAACATTTCAAACGACTGTTCGTCCAATAAAAGGTATCATAACCCCTAATCCGCTCCCCTCCTTTGGTACTACATGGAAGAACCCATACGGATCCCCACCCTTCTTTGTTGATATATTACACATACAAACACACCAGAACACACACACAAGACACAGACACACACACAACACACACACACACACCACACACAACCACACACCACACACACACACACCACACACACACACACACACATATATTATATAGTGTTTTCTGGGTATATGCACCTTAACCCGTGCTGGTCTCAAACCTGTGTGACCAGCAGCAAGCTTAAGCCATAGGGAACCATGTCTTTAAAATGGTTATGAGGCAAAAAGTGACACTGTGTGCTCATTTGAATGTTTATTCCCAGAATCCCTTGCTGCAGTGGAAGTGCTGTATGCTGGGTGATAATGGGGAGGAAAGGCGGGGTGCAGGCCTGCCTAAGACATGAATGAGCATACAGTTATATTTGCATATATATATATTGCATATTGCTTTCCTGTGGAGGGTTTTTGTCACTATTTTTTATCACCCTAACTTAACTCGTAATATATATAATATATATATATTATATATTATATATATATATCTATATATATATATAATAATATATATATTAATCCAAATAATACGTGTTCTGAGTGTCAAGATGCATTTTGCAGGATACAAGAGATTATAAACTGTACTTACTTATCCAGCTTGATCTGCCAGTACCCGATTTAGTGAACTGGCACCCACTTCAGGTGACCAGAAGAAGCGTTGAAGTGTCAAGCCCACCAGAATATCAGCTCTCCTCCCACGATGACCTGGGGTCCCTGGGGAAGGAGATGGGGGAAGGTAACAAGGAGAGTTGTGGGGTGCTGGCTGAGTGCTAGAAGGGTGTACACCCTCGACAGGCGCGTGATGGGAGTTAGTGTTGTTAAAGTATTTAAGTTAAGATCCAGCTTCGTGGGGGTTGTGTTACCTGCCCTATGAGACAGAGAACATGGGCAATTCCACCAGGTTCTGAGTCATCATGTTATCAAACACAGGAGGGCTGCCCCCCCCACTGCCAGGGCGGGGTTACGCCAGGCCCAGGAGCCATCGAAGCTGCATCCACGAATGGGGTCCGGTCAGATTCAGATACACTCCTCTCCGAACTGCTGACCCTGCACAGTGATACCTTGTACCTGTGGGGAGAGGAGGAGAGGTGGGAGCACCCCACGAGAGACTACAAACGGGTACAGGGAAAGATTCCAGGGGAATGTCTATCAACAATGGTGCAATTTGCTCTAAGACACAGAGAAGAAATATGTATCGTGTCAGTTTGCCCAGACCTATACTGCAGGTCGTATGCCCCCCTGTGATGAAGGGGGATTGGGTGTCAGGCCCAACAGGACCAAACCTACAGCCTTTGCAATTCAGCAGCAGCTCTAGTTTGAATAAACCAGATGCTGGGTTAGCTCTAGTGCAGGCGTGGCCAACCACAGTCCACAAGGGCCACGAAACAGGTCAGGTTTACAGTATATCCCATCTCAGCACGGTGGCTCAATCAGGGCTCAGTCTTCGACTCAAAACATAAGCTTAATGAAGCATATGAGTAGCTCATGGTGAAATTAACACCGTGGCCCCCTGCAGACGCACTTACCAGAATGTACTCCTAATGTCCTACGTTTCCCTACCTACCAATTAGATTGTAAGCTCTTCGGAGCAGGGACTTTCTCTCTAAATGTAACTTTTATGTCTGAAGCACTTCTTCCCTGTGTGTTATTTGTATTATTTGTTATTTATTGATTATACGTAATACTGCTGTGAAGCACTATGGACATTAAGGGCACTATATAAATAAAGGACAATAACTGTACATACATTGAGCGATTGGTAATACAAAAATACAGATTTTTGGCTAGTTTTCATCCGTTACTTGGACCGTGTCACACCGCGTGAGTTTTAGGTCCGTTACTTATGACCGTGTTCACATCGCGTGGCTGGACAAGGACAAATTCGATGCTACTAGATTGAGAAAGGAATTGCAAGGTTTGTTGGAGCAAAATTCGGTGCAATCATTGTAAATCACACATGACTCTCCCCTGGGAATCCTCCTATAAACCGTTCCATTGGAGGAATGCTTCACACGCGCAAGCAGAAAACCCAAAGTGGGAATTGGACATTAGTCACAGCCATCTCGAACCACAGTCTCCGCCGGTTTGTGGAGCAGAGGGGGACCCTACGCGCTCCGCCAATGGCGTTCAGCCGCCGGACTGACGACGCCAAAGTCAAGTTTATTTAATGGGTAACTTAGGGGTTCGGGCAATGGGTTAAGGTTTAGGTGTTTTAGGGTAAGGGTTAGGTTTTTAGGTAGGGGATTAGGGTAAGGTTAATGCAGGGGTTTTAGGGTAAGGGGTTAAGGTTTTTAGAGTAGGGGGGGGGTAACATTAAGAGTAGGGTTTTTTTTGGGTAAGGTTAGGGACTTCCCTTGGAGGTGAAAAGCAGCGGCGGGTTGACAGGTCCCGGCGGTAGATTTAGTCACGGCCAAACGGTCACGACCAAATGTCCTAGCCCGGAGATAAGCCGTAACACAGGGAGGGCAGTATAAACTGAAGCATTTGTTATTTCTAGAGCAATGTTTGCAACACTTATCCCTCTTAAGGCTGTTCTATAGTGCGGCGCGCGCTACGCCGTGCGCGGGCATTTATAGTTGGCGGACTTAGGGCGTGTTATATATAGCCAGCGGCCGTGCGTTGCCTATGCGAACAAGCGTGCACGTGCAGCATGCTTTTCGTGAGCATACTGTGTGAGTTGTACTGTGCTGACTGACGTCAGCCAACTAAATTGCGCGCGCACGGGTAGCACACGCCCGGCACTATAGAACGTGCCTTAGTCAGCCTTTCTATAATTGCGCGCGCGCGCGCACGGCAAGGAGAATGGAACCGGCCGGACAGGGAGAAAGATGAAAAGAAAAAATTTGCGCTGCTACCGCCGGCTGAAAATGTAAGTATATGCGTGTACTATGATGTACATTATTAAACCAATTATTCAGGATTTATTTATTTGAAAACCACACCTCCACACACACAACACACACACACACACAACACACGTCGCGCACAGATACCACCAAAAAGTGTGCGCACCGCGCGTGGCACAGGCCATACACACTATATGAAACAGCCCTAAAGCTCCACTCCACCACCTATCTGATTGTAGTAAAGGGGAGCTATTATGGAACATCTTGTCCACCCATTTTGTTGTTGCTTAGCTTTTAACAGTATAAATATACATAACAAATATAGGATGAGTATCTCTGTGGGATAGGAGCTTATTGATTCAGCAAGCAGTGTAATATGTTAGGTTGTGGTAATATATACTGAATGTGCATTTAACATCACTTCTGACAACCCAGCTGACCAAAGGGCTTGCAACTACATTCTAATTGGAAATGACCCTTCCTGTCTGATAATGTTAAAACAATGGGATGACATTTCGGGTGGGGGCCAACGGATCACAAATTAACACATGAAAAGCCTTGGGTGATATCAATAGAAAAGATACAATAGAACACAATGGACACATGAAAGCCTTGCTAAAAGAAAGCAGTGTTGGAATAGAAAATACCAGAAAGAACAGTTTAGTCTGGGTAGTCATTAAGAGGAGTGGTTAAACTGTATTGAGTGGTCAGTCTATATACAGTGTATTTAAATGTAATGTGTCCGTGACTTGGAGAGAGAGAGGGAACATGTAGCGTTTCCATCTGCTTGTATCTATCTCGGGCTTGAAGTACAGAAATAAAGTTCTACAATGCTTCAAATAAGGGGCTCGTAGCTAAGCCCGGGGGGGGGGGGGGGCACTCTCTTGAGGGGGCCCGCTCATCCCCCCCTGTCGGCGGCACATTGCTGGCCTGAGATGCAGGAAGGAAGCACAGGGAAACCCTTGCTCTGCAGGTGGGCAGGGCTGGATCAGGGGGCGGGGCCTGTATCAGGGGGGCGGGGCCCTGGATGCAGCAGGAGGAGAGGGGAGGAAATTCCTTCCTCTGCAGAGCCTCTGGAGGTGGGCCGGAGGGAAAGGGGCGGGGCCTCAAGTACAGCAGCATGGGCTGGAGCTTGCTGCCTGAGAGACAGGCTGGGAAGGTGAGAGGGGCGGGGAAGGGGCGGGGCCTGGTCAGTGGGCGGGGCTGGAGCTGCAGCTGAGAGAACAGGCTGGGAGTAAGGGAGAGGAGGGAGGAAAGGTTAAATCACAGGGGTAAAAACAGACATGAAAGGGAAGAAGACAGAAAGAGGGGGGAGGAGGGGGGGAGAGATAGTGAGGAAGGGTTTTGATGATGAGGGGGGAGAGCTGGTGAGGGGGAGCTGGTGAGGAGAGGAGGAGGGGAGAACGGTGAGGGGGCGCTGATGTGAGGGGGCGAGCTGATGAGGGAGAGCGGATGATGATGGGGGGAGAGCTGAGAGGGAGAGCGTTAGCATGATGAGGGACAGATGATATGATGATGAGGGGGAGAGATGAGGGATGAGGAGGGAGCTGGATGCGGGGGAGAGCTGATGATGAGGGGGAGAGGTGATGAGGGAGAGGGGAGCTGAGGGGGGGGAGCTGGTGAGGGAGAGCTGATGTGAGGAGGAGGGGGAGAGGTTGGTGATGAGGGGGAATGAGGATGAGGAGGGGAGAACTGATGAGGGGGAGCTGATGGTGAAGGGGCGAGCTGATGAGGGAGAGCGGATGATGAGAGGGGGAGAGCTGGTGTAGGGAGAGATGATGAGGATGATGATGAGGGGGAGCTGATGATGAGAGATGATGATGAGGGGGAGAGCTGGTGAGGGAGAGTGATGATGATGAGGATGAGGGGGAGCTGATGTGATGAGAGGGGAGATGATGAGGAGGAGCTGATGATGATGAGGGGGAGAGCTGGTGAGGAGAGAAGCTGGTGAGGGAGAGCAGAGTGAGGAGGAGGAGGGGGAAACTGATGATGAGGAGGGAGAGTGGTGAGGGAGTGATGAGGAGGGGGAGAGAGCTGGGAGGGTGATGATTAGAGAGAGGATCATGGAGAGGATGGGGAGGGAGAAAAAAAATTACTCCCAGTATTAATATTATTGGGGCCCGAATTTATTTAATTTTTGGGGCCCTGAATAAATATACAACAAACTATTTGCAGGACTCACATTGAGGCTTCAGTCTGAACCCGGAGGGTACCGTTTCTAGAACATCCTTTCTGCATAGTCATACAGCATACATCGATGGGGATGGGAGAGTAACCTGAGTCATCCTGCACCGTTGACCCATTAAGACTGTTAACCCTGTTATTAAAGCTGTTTATACTAGCTAGTAGTCCCCAAAGGGGGGGGGGGTTACATTCTTAAATCTGATGCTTTCGGCAGGAGATATAAGTGTTTGTAATATTAAGTGTTCGGGAGGTTAAAATAAGCGCTCCCCAAAGTTCATTGCTGTCTAAATGTAACCATTGTAACCTCAGTAGTTTAATATTAAGAACATAAACACATAAGGAGACAAAGAGTCTCCTGAAAGATCCTCATTAGCTGCACAACGAAGCTAGGAATAGTTAGAAGGGTTTAAATACCTAATGTATGAGTAAGTTAAGTAGCTGTGAAGGTACAGGTAAGCAACTCGCTCACAGCACCGAGGAGGGCAATTGCCACTAAAGCCAAATGGCAAAAATAATAATATTTATTAATTAAAACCAAAGTGACACATAATATATAACACATCTCTAAACTATCATAAAAACAATTAAAACAATATGTAAAGGGTGACAACCAGTCCAGGGATAACCGTGGTAAATCGCAAATTATTCTCAAATAGATTCCGAACCAGGATGAGATGAATGGACGGTAATGAGTGAGACAAAATCAGTGAGTGAGTCAGAATGCAAATACCTATCACGTCTCTTTAACTCGGGGTGTGAGTGTAATGCAGTGTAGCAGTACATGCGTACGGCAAACCATCAGGTCAAAATACTCAGCGGTATGTCAGAGGTTAGATAGCAGGGCAGATACAAACAGCATATGGTGAGCTGCGCCCCATAAGATAATACAATAAGCAACCTGACTACCACCGCGTCGAACGATTTCACCGAGGTTAAAGAGACGGGTGATCGATATTTGCATTCTGACATCAACTCACTGATTTTGTCTCACTCATTACGATCAGTCACCTGGTTCAGGAATCTATTTTGAGAATAATTTGGATTTATCACGGTTCCCTGGACTGGTGTTCACCCGTTACATATATGTTTAATTGTTTTATGATAGTTTAGAATTAGAGTATGTGTTATATATTATGTGTCACTTTGGTTTATTAATAAATATTTATTTTTGCATTTGGCTTTTAGTGGCAATTGCCCTCCTACAGTGCTGGGAGCGATTGCTTCGTACCTCACAGCTAATAACTTACTCATACATTAGGTATTAAACCCTGCTAACTATCCTAGCTTCGGTGCAGCTAGTGGGATCTTCAGGAGGACTCTGTTTCTCCTATGTGTTTTATGTTGTTCAGCGTCATCTCATTGCACAGCAAGGACAACTATACTATGCTTTATGATTACACTTATATTGTGGTGAGGGTACTCACAAGTTATGCATATATTAAGAACATCATGATTTGTAACACTGGAAAAACATATTATTCTTTTAAAGAGCAGGACAGGTTTACATTATGTGCGCTAACTCATATAGAGTGTGGGGAGGGGGAGGGTTGCAGCTTTAATGTGTCGAGCCCAAAATAAAAGGGATGGGGAGGAAATGGGGGGGAGATGAGAACAGCAGAGTAATATGAAATCTAGATGAGGAGTCACTCTTGGACTCGGTGGGATTGCTCTCTTGACACTCTCGTCCTCTACAGACTTTACAAATAACAATGAGATTTTGATTCTTGTACTTACAGTGACCTGGTCAGTTCCGATTATACCAGAAAGGCTGCGGTCCAACTGGATGGAGAAGGGACTCCCATCAGGACTGTAAGTGCTTGATGTACTGGCTGGAACCTGGAGTGTTGAGCTGCATAAGAAATGATACTGATTCAGCAGGGGGCAGTGGAGAGTCATGGGCTGGCACTGTTAGGCCTCGGACATGCTTACCGCTGGCGTGCTGAGGCGCGCTGAGGCTCAGGGAAAGCGGGTGCTTTCCTGGCCTTGCGGTTGCTTACCGCAAGCGCTCTCAGCAGGTGTCAAGTGGGGGGTCCGGGGGGGGCGCGTCATGGCCGGGGGGGCCAGTGAGTCACGGAGCTGGTTCGCCCTCATTGGGCGAACCGCTCAGTGACGGCCTGTCTCGCGGCAAGCGGGGGAATTTTAAATTCCTAAGACCTGACGCTTCCCGCAAGCGCGCGGAGGAAGCGCAGGTGAGCCCCTACTAAAGCCGCTCTAATTGCGGCTGTAGGGGCTCAGTGCTGAGGGGAGCGGTGCGTCAGCACGCTTCCGCCAGCAAGCGCCAACATGGCCAAGGCCTACAAGGTCTCCAGTTCGAAATCCTGCTCTGTTTGTAAATGTGGTGAACAATGATTGAAGTGTGAGCAGTATACTGCTTTTAGGACAAGAAATGTGTATGTTAATACACTCTATTGTTATAGCATTGTGCATAATGTCATGTGTTATGAAGGCTGCTGAACATAAGGATTTTCTTTCGTCGTCTTCTTATTATTATTATATTATATTTAATGACCGAGCCGATAGGTTGAGTGAGAAATCCTGAAGGTTAATAAAGAGATGTGCGGCCCTGCCGAGGACCGGCATGATATAGAGTGCTCTCTTACCACAGGCTGGCGCTCGACAATACACAGACGGGAGCCACAGGTTAGAGGAGCCAGTGTCAAAAATCACAGTGAAGTTCTGAGCAGGGGATCGATGGAAATGTTCTCCAAATATTCACCGGGGAGGGCAAAGGAGGGACGTGGAGTACAGCTCAGTGGGGAGCTGTGTGAGAAGAGAGGCAGAGAGTGTGTGTGTGAGAGAGAGAGAGGAGAGAGAGGCAGAGAGTGTGTGTGAGAGGAGAGAAAGAGAGATAACAAAAGAATGAGACATAAAGAGGTTAGTCTATAAAAACTGTGTAAGTGCAAGATATGTGAGTGTGTGTGTGTGTTGGTGTGTACAATATAGTGTGTGTGGTGAGATTGGGTGTGCAAGATAATGTATGGTGTGTCAGTGAGAAAGTGTGAAATGTATGTGTGTTTATGAGATTGATGTGGGGTGTATGTGTGTGTGTGTGTGTGTGGTGTGTGTGTGTGTGGTGTGTGTGTGCTGTGTGTGTGGTGGGTGTGTGTGTGTGTGGGTGTGGTGTGTGTGGGTGCTGTTGTGGTGTGTGATGTGGTTGGCTGGGGAGATGTGTGTATGTGTGTGATATTGGGTGGCAGAGTGGTGTGCGAGGATTGGAGTTGCAGATATGGTGTTGAGATATGGGTAGGCAGATGTGTTTTGTGGTGTGTGTGAGATTGGGTGGGCAGATAGATATATGTGGTGATGGTCTGTGTGAGAAAGTGTGTACATTTATGTCTGGATATGTGTGTGCAGGCACCTCTGGCGGTCAACATCTGTTGATGTGAACTCACTGGTCCGTCATAATCCACGCTTTACACACTCACAGCACCCCACACTCACATCCATGTAATTAAGAGAGGCTCGCTGGCGGTCGTCCAGGGGACACGAGTCACTGTACTGAACCATGTCCAGCCCCTGTGAGGTCACAGGTCAGAGGTGTTCCACATCCCTTCAGCCCTCTGGCAGAGATTTCTGCCTCTCAGGGGAACTCTGGGAAATAGAGAAATCCACAGAATGAGAACATGATACCTTTCAAAACCCCACAGACAATCATGTCACCTTGCAGATTAGGACAGACTGGTTAAACCACCATGCTCCTTCTGTCACAGTGTCATTGTGGCACATAAAGACATCCAGACATGGTAGGGATACACTTGATAGAATGTGTCCCTCTGTTACAATTGTCATGTGGTGTGGCAGGGATCATGAGCCATATTCTGTACACAATGTCATGGGTGGGGGTGACAGGACCTTGAGTTCCTTTCTGTCACAATGTCATTATGTGTGGTGGCAAGACCAGTTGGTCCCTATATTGCTGTTCAACCGAGAGACATGTTTAGTGATCATCTCGCTGTCCCTTTATCACCATGAGGGTAGAAAGGTGGACGGGACCAAAACTCAATATCATTGATGCATAGTGTCACTCATAGGTCTCTGGGATGACACATTCAGCAGGCTGCCAATAAGCAATAGGTTCAGACCGAATGGTCTTCAAACATTGGACCTGTCTCCCAACATTGACAGCTTCTAGAGAGAGCATAGAAAAGGGAGTATGAACCGGCCCCTGTCGCCCACACCCTCCACTTCCCCGCATTAGATAGAGGCTGCTGAAATTAAAAGTAGCTCAGTCACGTTCAGTAGCCAAAGCTACTCCCCCACTTACATAATACTTCCATACGGTCTCTGTAAGTTCTCCCACCAAACTAGGGAGTTATGCTCTTAGACGTCGGTAACAATTGGCAGCGTAACGCACAGAAACTCTTATTGACTTGAATGGGAGTTTAGGCGTTAGGGGCCTAATTGGCCACTATTTATATATATATTACATACATAAAATAAACTATAACATATTACATACATACCACAAATAAGATATACATATACATACATACAAATAAAGATATACGTATTACATACTTCATACACAGAAATACATATTAATACATACATATAAAGATATGCCATACATATTACATACATACAAATAAAGATATACAAATTGCATACATACAAATAAAAATATATGTTTACATACAGCAAATAAAAAGATCACTTGTGGACTCATTCGCGTTTAGTACAGGTCTGCAACCCTCCTTTCACCACTATCCTACCTAGAGTAAAGTGCTTCCACTGCAGCAAGGGATCCTGGGAGGAAATTACATGCAAATGAGCACATTGTGTCACCTTTTGCCTGAAAACCAGTTTTTACATGGAACTAATGCTCACTGTTAACACAGTTCTTTAAGCAGAGCATGGGAGTCAGATGCAAGCCATGGGAAACCATTCACAGACATGTTCGACCTTAATGGGTCTCATCAGTTGGTTTTGACTGCTGGCTTGCAATTTTCGATCCCGCAGTAGGATTGTCCCATGACGTTTTTAAGTTATGGTGGGTGAAAAGGCAACAAAGAAACCTCCCACCGTGTTGCATATAGCAAATACAAAAGATCACTTGCGAGCACATTCACATGTCTTAGTCAGTTAATACATTGATCACATACATGCATACATACATACTGGTTATATATAAGCAAAGAAAATAGCCGTGTTAGTCAGTTGCGATGTGCAGAATAAATGAGTTCTTCAGTATTAGGTGATCTTTTTTTATTGGACTAACAATTTATGTCATTGACAAGCTTTAGAGAGTTATCTGAAGAAGAAAGGATAACTCTCGAAAGCTTGTCCTATGACATAAATGTTAGTCCAATAAAAAAAGGTTATCACCTAAGATGAGAACTCATTTATTCTGCACTATATATATATATATATATATTACAAATAAAGTATACATATATACAAATATAGAGTTATACTGTACATATTACATACATATAAATATACGCATAATACATACATACATGGAGGTTAAGTACAGTATTACTGTCTATAATGGACTTATCTTCGTGAGTTTTCGGAACCCTTTCGTATTACTAGTATTACTGGCACAAGGGGAGAAACAGAAGCAAACAATGCACTCACCTTATCACCCCGTGGACCAAGCCACACAGAGCAAAACTAGCAACGATCGCTGTCATCCTAACATGTACCTCAGACCGGACAGTATGTGTCTGTACAGACCCAGTAGAAATGTTCAACTTATACCCACTGTATAGACCAAGCCCCATATAGTCCAGATAAGGCTGTTTGCAGTGCAGAGGTAAACAGGCGCCTGATTTCCAGCAGTTACACGAAAATCGACCACACAATACAAGGAGGTGAAAAGTCAGTTGAGGGGGTAAGCCAGACAGGTTCCAGGGCTCCGCTGCGTGTGAACTGATTGTCAGCTCTGCAGGGTAGGGACTGCCTTACCCTGCATAGCTGAGACTGACAAACTGCATACGGGAGGAATTGTTCTTATTCTTCGAAGTATGGGTACAATAAAATGGGCAGCTCTCCCCCCCCCCCAAAAAAAAACCCCCACCTCGGTTCCTGCCTACCTACAGACCTCTCCCAAAGAGCTTCACAATCTAGTGTAGAGAAGGAATACATCCTGTGCATTAGACACACTTATTTCTATTTTTCAAGCCTCTCAATTAGTAGGAGTGTAATTTAATTGGGTTTGGCAGCGAAAAGGAGCATGTTACGAGGAAGCAAGCAAGTTATATATTGTATGTCTTTATATAGCGCCTTTAATGTACCTCGCGGTCACAGTAGTAATACACGTGGCAATCCTATACATAGCAAATAATACAAACAACAGGTCATGGGAATAAGTGGCTTCAGACATAAACGTAACATTTAGGGAAGAGGTCCCAGCAGAGATGGCGCACCGGTAAAACTTGGCACCAGCTTCCTTCTTGAGCTTCCAAGGGACCGTGGAAACCTTCCAGGAGACGGATGAAGGACGCATACCCCCCTGATCGGGAGTTCTATACTTTTATCAAGGCAAATTATCCTGTTTTGTTTATTATTTTTTATTGATTATTTTATTGCATTTTTTCCTTCTATAAAGTATTTCTCGCATGACTTGCTGACCTCTTCTTTTTTGTTTGTTTGAGATAAAAATATCATTACGTATCAACCAAATAATAAATAGGATGTGGACCCATGATACTGTGGTAGTTAAATCAAAAAGTGGTCTATGAAAGTACATTCCCGAGAGATGTCAGATCTATCTCTGCAAGCTGATGTCAGCTTGTTGCAAGTGCTATGAGGTGATAAAATCTGTAAGAGATAAGAAGGAACCCGCAGCCTCTACAGTATGGCGGGCTGCAATGCGAGACCGAAACGGTTGCTAGATATGGTGTATTCTAGGCTAAAGCAATACAATTCCCGGCATTATTGAAATCCTGCTCTCTGATGGTTAAAATTCCGGGCATTATTAATTCAGTAATGCCCGGAATGTTTGTAGCTTGCAATGTGTTTATTTCCAGCCAATCAGCTTTTTCCTTTGTCAGAAAAACAGCTCTGAGGGACAGGGCAGGGGATGGCCAGGAGGAAGTCAGACAGCAGGCAGTGACTCGTCCTCCTCCTCCGTGAACACAGCTTCATTTTGAGTTGAGGGAGAGAGAGTGTTTGGTAGCTAAAAGTAAGTGGGCGTCTACCATTTTTGTTTGTGTGTGTGTGTGTAGCTGCAGTGTGTGGGTGTGTAGTGTGTAGCTGCGTGGGTGCTGTGTGTGAGCTGTAGTGTGTGTGTGTGTAGCTGCGGTGTGTGTGTAGCTGTAAGTAGTGGTGTAGCTACAGGTGTGGTGTGTAGCTGTAGTGTGTGTATGTGGTTTCTGCAGTGTGTGTGTGGGGTGTAGGTGTGTGGAGACAGGGGCGGACAGTGTGTGTGTGTTGTAGAGCTGCAGTGGTGATGTGTGTGTGTGTGTGTTGTGTACACCCAGAGGGGGCAGCAGTGTGGGATATAGATAGCTGCAGTGTAAGTGTTTATAGAGTGATTGTAATGTATTTACCATTTATTGCAATTAACAAAAAAATCTATTTAACTATACAAAAGTGTCTATTGTTTATGAAAAAAAAGCCTACATTTAGCCTATAATAGTAATAATCCTTCAGAAAAGGGCATTACGACCAATAATGCCCGGCTGGGTTAAGTCCCTCGGCTTCGCCTTGGGCCCTAACTCTTCCGCCAGGGCATTATTGGCCAGTAAGCCTGTTCTGAGAGGATTATTATCTTTAATACAGCCTGAAGGGTTGATATATTAGAGCCACAGTGCATTAGTGGTTGATTTTATGGATTCATTGATAGGTAGTGCAAAGGTCCATTACTATAACAGTTAATAGAAGTAAACTACGCTGATTAGACACAGGCTTCGTAGGTAGAGATGAGGTAGGTCTGTTTAGACTGCCTGGGGGAATATATACTCGGCAATAGCAGTTTACCTCTGTGCAGGTGAACCGAGTAGCGTGCAGCCACAATCAGCAGGTGCCAAGGGGTGCTGGGGGATATATAACACGCAAAAGCAGATTTTGCTTTGTTGCCAGTTTCACAGGGAGTAGTGCACTGAGTTGCGTGCAGAACAGTCAGCTGTGGATTAGTAACATCATTGTAGGAGCAGTATGCCAGAAAGCAACCAAGTATGGATAGTACCTTCTACACTACAAGCTCTAGAGGAGGGGGGGGGAGTGTATCCTATCACTTTTTAAATTGGGCACCTGAGGATTGCCAGCGTTTTGTTTGTTGAGCCGTTGTGGGTGCTGCCAAAACATATACCATTTCAAGTTGTATCTATGATAATCACCATGGATGTGTTGCGTGGTAACAACTTTAACAGATAAACACTGAATGTTACACTTTTTTTTATTGTTTTACAGTATATATTATTTTAAAACATAGATTTTGCATATAGGATCAAATGTTTTAAAAAAAATTCAAAGAAAACACAGATTTAAACAAAAAAAAAAAACA
>WSYH01011445.1:0-18810 GCA_036426205.1 Ascaphus truei | reverse complement strand
TGCTGCCTCTGATATTCGTCCACGTGCGGTATCGTATTGCCTATCTTTCTGTACAGGATTTGCACCCACTTTTTTAGTCATTTAGACGGAGTGCCTAGGGTTGTTTATTCTTTTTTATACACACACACACACACACACACACACATACATATATATATATATATATATATATATATATATATATATACACACACCATATACACATACACATACACACATATATACACACCACCAGAATCCGGAGAATGGGGCAGAGGACACAGCACACCTGCCTCTCCGGATTGTGGTGGAGTATATGTTTTATATGTCAATATATGATGGTTGCACTAGCCCATATCTACTTTTATTATTTTGGGTCAGGTGTGCTACCTGGCTTCTTTTTGAGATATTTGTGTATTTACTGCTGTTGCCTCTGCTTCTGTCACACAAAATATGTATACAGATACAGTATATAGATATATAAATACAGTATAGACACACAGATATATTGCTTGTATATCTTTATGGTATACAAATACAGTGTATAGATATTTATATAATATTTTAACTAAGCTACTACACGATGAGTGTATAATATATATATATATATATATATATATATATATATATATATAGGGAACCATGTTAAAAATGGTTATTGAGGCAAAAAGTGACACTGTGTGCTCATCTGCATGTCTTAGGCAGGTGTGTGTGTGTGTGTGTGTGTGTGTGTGTGTGTGTGTGTGTGTGCCCTTCACTCCGCCTCAGGCCAATGAGAGGTGTGGGGGTGGGCGGCCCAAGGGAGCAATCTCATTGGCCTGGCCCAAGGTCCAATGAGATTGCCGCTAGGGACACGGGGAGGGGCACAGGGAGACACATACAGACCCGGACACATAGGACACTTTCAGAAATATATAGTAGATATATATATATATATATATATATATAATATATTTATGAGACAGATATATATATATACACACTTACTTCAACTCTGATGCAGTCAGGGAGTTAACCAGACTGAAAAATAGACACTGAAATGTATGGGGAAAAAAAGATTAAAACTTTTGCAGGTGTGTGTGTATTTCATTATATGGCTGTGTAAGCACTATTTTCATAAAGCGTACAATGTTTCTTTCCTCAACCCACATTGTTTTTTAATTAAAATGGTACAGTTGTTTTGAGAAAGTAGATAAAAGTAGCTTAATGTGGCATTCACACTGAAATGCCTATCAGAAACCACAAATATGAACCAATTATTTGTACAACTCCAATTGGTGCTTGAAAACAGGAGTAAAAGAAGAAACATTTTCTGACCTTGAATGGAAAGACACTAAATAGATAACATTCTACTAGTTTCAGCATTCTGAGCAGACAACATTGAAGTAGAGTCAGATTTTCTGTTAAGCTGCAATGGCTAACGATATGATTGAAAACAGCCATCCACACAAAGGCTATAAAATGATGATAGCGGAGGCGATCGTCTCAACTGCGGAACAGAAAGCCAACGTGGGCCAAATCTATGATTTGATTAGAACAAAGTATCCTTATTACCAAGAACCTGGGCGGGCGCGAAATTTTAAATCCTCTGTAAGATTCACTTTATCAACTAATGAATGTTTTGAACGTGTGCAGGATAAGCTACAAGAAAGGTATGGTTTTTGGCAGATTGCTAAGGAAAATAAAATCACCGTGGAACACGGCACATATATTGTGCTAAATAGCATATTTATTCCTAATAACAATAGCAATGGATCCGCTACTACTGTTCCGTGTGAATCGATACCTGCTGCAATATCTGCACCCTCCATTCCTGAAACACACATTCTACAAGAACATAACTACTATGATTTTTTACCAAGCCTTTCTGCTGCAAACGCATTCGAATGGGTAACCGAAGAAATGAACCTACCTCCGGACCAATTGTTTGAAGAAGGCAGTGGCGATTCCTATGAGCGCCTCATGGAGGAGATGTGTGTCATACAGGATTCAGCGTTTGGGTCAACCATGGATGCAAATGCATTGGTTTTCTGGAGCGACCAGTTGCAGGCAGACGAAGTGTTACTTCTACAAGAATGGTAAATATAACAATCGTTATGCCTTGACTCAGCGTTAAAAGTTGATTTTTTTTGTAACCACCATTTTAACTTTAAATGCGTGGCTACAGCGTAACATTGCAGACTGCATAACATGTAGCGATCACAAACACATTGTTTCCTATTACAATATAGTAGAACCAGAAAGATTAGTACACATTGCTCACGGAATAAATATACGTACTTTCCCATCCCTTTAAACATATTAGCAACATGTTACCATAACTGTAACACACACCTGTTTTTTTATCATGCAACATCTTAAAAAAAAACCCGGTCGACCACGTATGACATGGGAACCTTGTCATGTGCCAAGGCGTCCTTAAAAAGGATTACGGATGTAAGTCCCGCCCCCAAGCGACGTGCGCGCGTCAAAGCCTATTGGCTGTGTTGTTTTGTTATAGTTACGGTAACTGCACTGTGTCATGCGTGCGCGTCTGTGTTTGTGGGCGTGCACTGGGCGTTAGCCGAATGTTAATTCAGTGGGAGGAGTGTTTGCGTGCGCTTCACGCTGACTTAACATGACGTCACACGTATTGCATTTGCGCATTGTGTTATCGGGCATGCTTTCTGTCCACACACGTCTGTTTAAAAAGAATACAGAGGTAGTCGTTTAGAACGAATGTAGTTTCTCCTTCATTGTATTAGAAAGAAATATTTTATGGTTAATGGTATTTACAACATGTATTGAACGCACAACGTACGCATTGTTTTGCGCATGCGCTAACACTTAGTCGACCCAAGCGTGAAGTGCGTGCACACAGTAATATGTGCGCGCACATTTTTAAGTATACACCCAACGTTAACTTCATATACATAGTTATGCGTGCTACTAATTTTACAAACGAATACATAATGATGTTTAGCTGTACTTCTAACATATAACTGAGTGACGTGTGTATGTACACAATCATATAGAGATGTGTAACGCGTTGTCACGGATAATTATATAGTAAGGTGCCATCTTTGATCATCATGTGTTTGCTGTATTTCAGAGATGTCGGGCAAGATACAATCGGATCAATGTATGATTTCAGAAGAGTCTAACTTTATATGAGATGATTGTGAGGAGGAGCCACCGACTACTATACTACATATGGAACTAATTTTATATTGCTTGCAGCGCTTATTAACAAACAATTGAAATTGTGATACCCTTATGCCTATATTGCATAAGCACTTAATTAACATAATGATGTTGCAAAAGAGTGCAGCTAGAATTTTTCTTGAGTGTTCTTTAATTACTACTAACATTTTATGGCATGGTGTGTTTTATATATAACAACCATTCCCACTCTGCTAACACATTTGTGTATTCTATTGTGTAATGGAACGTATGACTGTCGAAAGTATGTAATAATAATAATAATAATAGCATGTTCTTGTATAGCGCTACTAGTTGTACGCAGCGCTTTAGAAGAGACATTTTGCAGGCTGAGATCCCTGCCCTGTGGAGCTTACAATCTATTTTTTGGCGCCTGAGGCACAGGGAGATAAAGTGACTTGCCCAAGGTCACAAGGAGCCGACATCGGGAATTGAACCAGTCTCCCCTGCTTCAAACTCTCTGTGCCAGTCTGTGTCTTTACTCACTGAGCTACTCCTTCTCCCAATGTAAAGGACACTTACAACCAACTAGCCATTTATAGTTAAAAATTTCTTGTAACATGGGTATGTTGATTAAATGGTTTGGGACTGTAGCAAAGAATGTTATTGGCAAGATGTTGTGGTCCCCTACAATGCATGATGTTATGAATATTACATCAACATCATGTAATGAAGTACGTTTATGTGTATATTTCATGTACCAAACTAAGTATAGTTTACTGTGTTCATTAAACTTTCTAAACATAAATAGTACAGTCAATATGATGATATAACCTACCATAATAAACCTGCTGTTTTCATTTGTCGGTGTTATACATGGATCATAAACAAATTGATACAGACACAAACAGTTGTCTTAAAAAGTGTGCCTATGCTAATGTGCATGTGATTGACGTTTATATTGAGAGAATACTTGTTCATTATCATCATGATAATGATGAAGTGACATCAATGACATTCCAAATATATTACCAACATTGTCATTGTGGGAAATTAGAAATGCAAAATTACAGTAACATTTGCGACAAAATTGTGGTTTTGTTTACACTTTGACACTTGTTACATGTAGGTCACATCCACACACGTGTGAGTTATACATACACATGTCACAAATTGTAATTAATGTTGACTATTAATTTCTAGCATTAATAATCACCTACATTGCTAAATATAAGATGTACTACGCATTGTTGTGATTACAGCCATTCATGCATGGAGTGTTATGATCAGTCAATTGCATCCGTGATGAATGAGCTCCCGTAAGTAAACAAATAAGTACAGTTATCCCCTTTTCTCCAAACACCTCTATATTACATTAATGGAATTTATAAGGGAACATACATAAAATGTGATGAAATGGGAGTAATCATTTTCTAATACAATGCACATGAAACCTAAATAGTAGCTACTGCACCGACACACTTTATTCGAGCAAATACCCAGTATGTACCTGGCAGATACCTGGAATGCGCCGCTCCTCACCTCTGACAAGCCCCGTTGCGTTTGCCTTCCCAGCCTGGGTTCATGCCTGGCTGACGGGCGGCTGATCTGTTAAATGATAATGATTAGGATTTAATAGGCTGCAATGCTTCGCGTGTCTACCAGATGGCATAAATTCATGAATTGTAATGCAGTATATATATATATACTGTGCAGTATTGCAGCCAGCGGGAATAAAATGCTTCAATCCCTGCCTGAAAATACCTCAATGCACTCGGGCAGAAAACAGTCACAAACCTCAATACACCCGGGTATACCCGAATTCGTGGGACTAGCCGAGCTCAAATAAAGTGTGTCGCCAGTGTATATGCATGTACATGATACAGAAAGTACATGTATGTTACATTTTCTTTAAACCAATATGTTGGGTTTTTACTTCAAATACTTATACGAATATTGAGGTAGGCACATCTTATGACAGATGTCAGCAAATATACATACCATGATCAGTCATACTGGAGATATACCTATAATGCAATGGAACAATATATAAATTGCAAACATTGACATGCCATCTTCAGTACCGTAAGCAATACAGCAAAGTGTGTATTTGGTGTTAAATGTGCAACACCATGTATATTTAATGACATTCAAAATGTTAAGCAGCCTGGTGTACACATCATATGGATGTACATGTTACACTGCACCAAAAACATTGTATGTAAGCATACTAGAAGAATGAATGACTATGGCCATACTATGTGTATTGTGTTTGCATAAGGAACAACACAATGCTAAAATATTACTGCTTTGTTACCCCAGTTGTATTCACATACACACAACTAATGTACAATTGAAGAGGGATTATATAACCTGTGCAACAATAACATACCGGTGCCACATCCCTTTGTGCACACAGCAGAGAAAAGAAAGGTGTGCAACCCATATTCATCTGTGTCCTAACAGAAGGTTATATTAAAAAACATTATTGTTAATATAACATAATTTAACTATAAAAGTAGTACTAGGAACATATATGTTTTTACTTACAAGAAAAAAAGGAATTTATGAGATTCTGGCGTGTCTGGCCACCACTGGCTGTTTGTTCATTTTCAGCAGCTACATGGGTGGGATGCTCGTCTACCAAAGACTCAACTATGTCTGATTGTACATTGTGCCTGAGTGCCACATTGTGCAAAATGCAACAGGCAATAATAATATCAGACACTTTTTGAGGCTTGTATAGAAGAGCCCCACCAGTTCTGTCGAGACACCTAAATCTGGTCTTGAGTAGGCCAAATGTCCTCTCTATAACAGATCTTGTAGATATATGGGCTGCATTGTACCTCTCCTCTGCTTCAGTTTGAGGGTTTAGCACCGGAGTCAAGAGCCACGGCCTAATTCCGTATCCTGAGTCACCTATAATCAATGGAGCACACATAAGCTTACATTAGTGATAAGATTCTACAATGAAAACATTCCTAAAGAAAAATGTGTTTTGTGTTACAACATCCAAATCTGTACTCACCCAGCAGCCAACCATGTTCAAAATGTCCCTCTTCGAACGCATGGAAGACTGAAGAGTTCCACAGGATAGAGGAATCGTGACTGGAACCAGGGAATTTGGGTACCACATGCATTATCCTCATCGTGGCATCACATACCACCTGTACATTCAGTGAATGGTAGTGCTTACGATTACGGTAAACATGCTCACTCTGACTAGGTGCAATCAAAGCAACATGTGTGCAATCGATTGCACCCAGCACACATATATTATAAAAGCCATTCCTGACTTCCAGCCACTCTGTCGCCTCTGTAGGAAAATGAATATAATTCCTAGCGCGTCTATTGAGTGCATAGAGTAGCTGGGTAAAGGCCCGCGAGAATGTAGATTGCGAGACCCCGCCCACTATGCCCACAGTTGTCTGGAATGACGCGGAAGCAAGATAATGTAATGAGCACAGCATTTTAACAAGCCCAGGGACTGCACGACCTCTGGCTGTCAAAAAATCTAAATCTCCCCTTATCTCTTCATAAAGAGATAAGATTGCTGCTGAACACAAACGATAGTGACTGACTATCTCCTCCTCACTCATCCCATCTAACAGGGTTCTCTCCCTGTACACACGCGGACGAGGCACAACTTGTCTCCTCTGTCTTCTCCTCTGATCTCCTGTCCCTCTACCTGTCCCTCGGCCTGTCCCTCTCCCTGTCCCTGTCGTATCCGCGTGCCTGTCCCTGTCACTGTTCCTGGCTCTGTCCCTCCCTTGCCCTATGTCATTCTCTTCATCAGCAAGCATGTCATGAAAAAGAATGTTCCTCCTTCTCCTAAACAATCGCAACATTTTGAAATGAGTAGCTGTGAATGAGCAGGTAATGGGCGTCCTTTAAATAGGTATGTGATGATGTCAGGTGACATAGTAAAAAGCAAGGTGTTACATTAACATATTAAAGTACTTTGCTCACAAGCTGTGTCCATTTGATCAAAGAATTATTTGTTCTGTGTATTCAGCAGGCAATCATGATATTTGCCAATGATGTAACGTGAAGCTTTGTACAAACATTGTTTGACAATTATTAGTGTAATGTGCAATGCATGTACCACTTCTGAACGCAACAGTCAGTCATGTAAACAGACAAAAAGCCTGAGATTGACGTGGAAAATGTTTGCTGCAACATGTGTAATTAGCCATGTTATTGTCACATGTTCACAACAATGAATTCTCGTGTGCATATGCATACATTTATGTAATGAGGATAGTGGCTATAGAATCAGTTTGAAAGGTGTCACAATGATTAATTACTGTACATGTGTGTAAAAGTTAGGTTGAAGTGCTTGTAATGCAACGGTTACAATGTGAACATGCAATGTGATTGAGTGTCCAATAAGTGACATCAGGAAAAAAGAGAGGACCCAAAGTACATGTAAACATGAGAAGAAAGATGTACATGAACGTTTAAAGATGCGTTACACATTACAAGCATTGTGTAATGTAAAGCAACATGAATATACGGTGTATGTGTTAGATGTGTGACATGTGTAACATCATATAAAGAATTGTAGCTCAGTTCTGTAAAATGTGTGATATGATGTGAGGTTCTCCTTTAAGAGTTGAGTATAGGTTTTTGCCTTGACACATCATCACATGATGAGTAATGTGACACGCAAATGATGAAAACATCTAAAAGTACAATGTAAATGAAATAATACACGTCAGGTGTGACACAATGCAGTGAATGCCCCCCACACTGTAATGCTAATCACATTTGTATTGTGAGCAATGGAACGTAAACAGTACTATAATGTAATACGTCCCCGCTCCATTGACTCCATTGATGTACAGATGATTTTTTTTTTCTAAGTGCCGTTCCGGCAGCCTTAGCAATCGTTCTCCCCTCCAACTTGCCAACTTTAGTTGGCGGGAGAAATTGGCCATAACATCTCAATTTCTTAGTGCCGATCAGCCCCGATAAGCTGATTTTGGTACTTGAATACAGCCGATTTAAAAAAGTGGCGATAAGTGTCGAAAACAGGCTTATCGACAGCAGACTGGCCATAACTAAATTATCGGCTACGAAACCTGCCGAAATCAAGCACATATCGGCGCTTACTGAATCTCAAACCCAATTTTGCCTATAAAATAGCGAAAAAACCCTTATCAACGCTTACTGCATAGAGCCCATTGTTCCAGGAGTCTTGTGAATCTATATGTAGCACCCTTTCCCCCACCCTATGTGATTTGGAGTAGCTACCAGTGGTGCTGGTGCATACCTGGCTTGTAAACAGGAGGCTGGAGATCTCAGCGGTGGTGTGGGGAGGACATCAGGACAGGCTCACGTTAGTTCTTTCAATGACAGCACCTCCAATCCAAGAGGATCCTGAGGCTTCCAGGATGAACCTCAGGGACACTTCTTCTTAGTGAACAGTTCAATCATAACACCAGATGGTGGGTTTATTGGTACATGCATGTTGCTACTGTATATACACGTCACAGTCCCTGAATGCAGTACCCATACTTTAGGCCTTTACTATCTCTCTTCATAGATACCTTACCTATCTATGACTCTCTGCTGTGTCTGTACACTCTGAAGTACAACCCAGAACAACTACACACACTAACCCTTACTCTATCTATAGAGGAGAAATCCCCCTCCTTCCCTGGGGAGTGGCTAGTACGCCGGCCTACATACCGTCATAGACCTCCCTTACAATAACAGGCTAATCCTGAACTTTATTGAACATACACACTGAATAATGTAACAGACCCAGCATAGTCTTCTCCTAACACTGCCCACTTGTTAATGGGACGTACAGTGTTAGAGGGCCAGGAATCAGTAGTCCCAGGGGACTGGGTTACATATGGATGAACTTTGGTGAACTACAGATGGGCAGCAATGTTCTTATTAGAGGTCAGTGGTTTCCTCCTGGCTATCCTTCCATGAACACCATTCTTGTTCAGTCTTTTTGTGACAGTTTAGTTATGAACACTCACATTACCCAATGTCGGGACTGGCCTGCAGATCCTTGGATGTTAGTCTGGGTTTCTTTGTGACGTCCTGGATGATTTTCCTGTTTGTTCTTGGAGAGATTTTGGTAGTACGACCGCTCCTGGGTAGAGGGCCTGGTCTTGAACTTTCTCCATCTCTAGACTGATGAGCATCAATAACTGCTTTTCTGTGGTCCTTATAGATTTATTTTGATCGTGGCATGACGTGTTTCCACAGACCTGTATGGTGACGACCAAACGCACAAAGTTTCTGATATTTATATAGGGTGGGGCCTCCAAAACTCATCCTTGAATGTCTACCTAATTATTTAAACACCTGCTTTTAATTATCCCCTTTTATTTCGCTGATAAAACCAGGGTTTCACTTACTTTTGCACATACCCTGCCTCTTAATTACTCATTATTTGTCTAAGTCATACATCATTTTGTTTCAAGAGACATGAAATTGATTAATATAATGTGAGGATTCACTGTTCTGGTACATCTCTCTCCTTAACCCATACTTGCCCCTCTGATCTCCGTGGTACCCAACCAAACAACCCAGTGGTGGTACTTATGCGTGGCGCGCGGGTACTGCGTGGAACCCGTCGGCCTCTTCTATCTCTGGGCACAGGGGGCGCTCCTGTTCCTCGGGGCCTGACCCACGGTGCGCGTACTCCTCTTCATGCTTCAGTCTCCGCCCCTCGGTCCCATCCCCGCCCTGACGTCAGACCTGCACGGCGTGGCTATACTCCGCGCTCCTCCTCCATTCCCGTGGGCTCCGCCCCCGTACTGACACGGGTGTGGTGACGCGCAATGGTGGTGCGCGACCGGGTCGCCTACGTGATGCCCGGGTTGCGTGCGACACGCGTGCTCTGATGCGGTCGTAATTGGCTGTTCAATAGGACGCAGCTGCACGATCCAGCAGCCTATCCTGATCCACAGCTCCACTTCCTGGTTGCCTCTCATTGGTGGGAGGGCCCTTAAATATGCTCCAAGAACTCCCAGTCATTGCCGAGCATAACTCCTGTTTGTGTGACGCTGAACCTCATCTCCTGGAATCTGTCTGCCTGATCTTGCTGCCTGACCCTGCCTGGATATCTACCTGCGACTCTCTCCTGCATTGACCTTGGCTTGGATACGACTACTCTGCTCTCTCCTACTCTGACCCTGGCTTTGGAATACTACAACGCTGCTCTCTCCAGCACTGACCTTGGCTCTGGCATTCCGACTACTTTACCCTCTCCAATCCTGACTCCAGCTACGTACCCCAACGATCCACTACTCTACACTCCTGGACACGGCACGTACCTAGTTTACGTTGACCTCTATTATCCTGATCCAGCCTGCACGACAATCCTGCTCTCTAGACTCGCCCTCGCGGTTGTGGTTGGCGTTCTATCTAATTCCCTGCATCAGCCCCGCCATCGTACCTCGTTTGTGGTGAGCCACGCGTTACATATAAAACAATTGGATATTTAAGAAAAGACTGGTTTTGATTCAAGAAGGTTGTGATGGATATACAATGTAATTTCCGTAATTATCATTGGGGTTCACAAACCTTTGGTCGCCACTCTATATAAAGGTGAAGAAGATCTGTAGGTGTATATGGTGTGAAGAAGATGTGTAGATGTATACAGGTGTCATTGCCTGAATCAATAATCGAATGTCCAGGCCAAAATAGGATAAACGAGTAATGATTTTTATTATCAAGCATATGCAAGGAGACCAACATGAGGAAGTCTCAAAGGCTTGGCCTCAAGTTATTAGTGATACAGAAGCATATATACTTAACAGCCTGATATACATTACACAATTTTTATACAGTGTAATCAATGCAATGCACATATAAAGAATATTGTTGATATAGCCTGGGTCCCCTGGTTCCCCCCTTTGTTCCCCGCTTACCTCTGCTACAGCGGGGGAACAATCGGCGAGAAGCAGAAGCGCTGTGGTAGTGTAGTGCGGCTGTGACTGGTGCAGATGCCACTGTAGACCGAGGCGGACCCGCGGTCAGGCAGAGGCAGAGGTAGGGCGTGTGTGGTAATGGGCCGGAGCGACGAATGCGTCCCTGGAGCCCTGCGGAGGCTCCAATTGCAGGGCACCGCCATTTTGTCCTTGCGCATGCGCAGTGGATTGTGCACATGCTCAGAATGCCCTTATGAACGGTGGCCATCTTAGAATAGCTCCGCAAGGGAACTGCAGCCCCCAGAAGGCCATAGGGCTGCAGAATCAGGTGGCACACAGCAGCCACTCATACGGCCGGATTCTCCTGCTCCCACAGTTGATAAATTCGGCACGCTGAGGAGCACGGCAATCAGAGCTGGGACACTGAAGAGTAAGGGTGTATGTGCAGGGTGTCAGTGGCCCCTGCACTAGGCCAGAGACCCGCTATTACGCCCCAGCTAGGGCCCGACTCCCCTGTAAGTTTGTGGCTGCTACAGGGACAGGCCCCTTATACAGGGACACTGCCCCATTAGCTGATCAGTGTCAGGGACACAGCTGAGGATGGCGCGCATTAGCGCATTAGCGGCCTGTGGTCTGGGACCAGACCACCACGCATATAGAGACAATTAAGGTGGGACACTCCTGCTGGATACCACCCCACGTGGAGGTGGACTCATCGCTGACGGCGACCGCATGGGACCGGATGGACCCGTCTTCCGTTGGCGCTACCGGGTGTTGGAGCACCCGGCAGGTATCACACTATCTACAAGTGCACCAACTATAACACTGTGGGCAGCGCTATCACACTCTTCCGGATGGGTTGGCTACTGTGGACATCAGGTTGGGTAGGTGTCCAGGGCACCTCTGTAGATTGGGGGACACTCTCTCCGGGGTGTGGACTATGTAGATGGACAGTGTGATACGGTGTGTGGGTTACAGCCGTGCAAGGCCTACGTTATACATGTTGTGGTATAATCATATGTGTTCAGTAAAACCTGTTATCTATACAAGTGTGTGCCTTTCTTGTATTGGGTCCTGTGACGGGGTTATCCAGCATTGTTAGGATCCCTCACAGGTGGAGGCGCTGTCACCAAATGAACCAGGTACACCCCAGACTCCCTGCAGCGGTGGATCACGCCTCCTGTGAGCCTACAGGTAACAGAGCACCCACACTCCGTAGCCGCCACATCTCCCATAGAGTGGGGGAAACAGCGCTACAATTGGAGGCAATGCTGAAATTCTGACCTGGGGTGCCCAAATCAGCAGTTAAATTAGAGAATCAAAATCGCACACCATGTTCATGCCCTCCCAGCAAGAGGTCCACGACTGTGCTCTAATGCACCACGTGGTGGCCGTAGGAGGAGTACATTCCCTCACGTCTGCGATTACTGTCCGTGACCAAGCGAGAAACTCTCCTGGTCTGGCCGACGCTAGGATCATAGGTCGAGAGTATGACACCGCTTATCATTGGAGTGCCATACTATTGACCACCGGGCAAGAAATATGCCCGGAAAATGCTCCTCAGGCCTACCCGAGGGTTACCCACTCATGTACCCTGGGCTATCAACTTCCATGGCCGTGTCCTCCCTGGTACTCTCCTCGGACATCCCCGATAAGGCGGAAGCCACCTGCAACCTCGGGGGATGGAGGGCTCCCACCCTGACTTCAATTACAGCCATCAGAGCCAACTTACCCCTAGTTGATTGTAGGGTGTAGGGAGCGCAGAATCATATGGAAGACAAAAATATGCATATAGTGCAATATTGTAGTAATAATAAAGTCTTTAGTAGAATATAGTGTTTGGACAGGAGATCAAAGCAACTACTCACATGGTCCAGAATAGGTATGAACCTACAGTATAAAGGTAACTTTTAGAGTGGGTTCCCTCTCCCTTCTTGGTCACTGGCAGTGGTGGATTTCTTGTCAATCTAGTGGGGGACGTCTACCCATAGGTTGGATCTGGATCAGGAACCCTTCTTAAGGAATGATTTTTCACCCGTATGGAATCACCGTACATAAAGAAAGTAGTGTATAAAAAAATGTATTCACATAAAATAAAGTACAGTACTCTGTACTTACATATTAAAACAACATCTGCGGCCAGATTATGGAGTGTAGTAGCTGCGTGGATACCCGCAAGAGAAGGATCCGAAGCGACACGCTATCCATGCATCTACTACGCTACTCCAGTGCCCATGTGGTCTACAGTATGCCGGACATACCTCACGTTCATTGAGGGTCCGCATACTGGAGCAAATGGGCAATATCAATCAGAGGATTCTAACCCATAATGTCTCCAAACATTTTGCTTTAGTCAACAGGGGCAATCCAACTGGACTAGTATACAGCGATCAAATTTGTTCAGTCCAGTTGGAGGGGAGGTGACAGGCTAATAAAGCTTTGTCAAAGAGACATATTGGATATATCGTTTAAAAACTTTAGTTCCACATGGTCTCAATGTAGAGATAGACATCGGTGCGTTTCTGACATACAGTAATGCAGAGACAGTTTTCTTGATGTACTATCTCAGTTGGTTTATCCCCATTCGTTGCACTCCTGTTAGTCGTATGATATCTGGTTAAATATGTCATATTGATCTGATGTTTTTGTCATCTTTTGATCTTTTGTAATGAATTAAGTCTGCAGTTTAGATGATCTATTTGAGGATTTTAGAATTTTAGCATTTCATATATTTTTTTATGGTGTAGGGTCTCAATTCAGTCCCCTATATTTCAAGGTTGGAGTTAATTCCATACAGAATAAATACAGCGATTGTGGATATTGTCGGTTTCCCCTGGTTGGTGAGTCTCTCTGATATATTATTCATAAGACACATTTCCATGGTATTTATGACCATCTGATTTGGCCACACTGCCAATATTACTTTCAAGCACAAGCATGTCCTATTTGGGGGGGGGGAAGGGGGAGGGATTCCCCTTTATTCCCTTTTTTTTCACTTATGTATTCACGGTACACTAATGTGAATACATCCTACCATCAAGCACCAGCCAGGGATAACTCTTGTAATTGAGTCATTTTTTTAATCATTTTAAAATAATTTTTTGAATTATTTCTATGATAAATAAACGTGTGTTACTTTTAGCATGTTTGTATAAATATATGCGTGTACTTATAGCATCAACTTGTACCATAATATGGGTTAATAGTATATGCATCCATTAATTGAATTAGGGCTAATAGGTACACACCATCAGAGTCCAATAGAACGTGATTAAACGGGGTATTTATTACAACCGAATACACATTATACCATCACGTTTCCTGATGAAGCATTTCAATTGCGAAACGCGTTGAAGATTGCCGTGAGCTTTTTGGAGCAAGAGAGCCTTCGTAGGACACAGACGCAGTGCTGGGACATACTGTATCAGCAGCTGTCTGAGAATGCAGAAGTAAAGGGACACGCGAGAGAAGGATCCAAAGCGACACGCTGTCAACGCTGTTACTTCGCTCCATAACTTTGGCCGCCGCTACTATTTTAATATGTGAGTACAAATTGTTGTACAGTATTTTATGTCAATATACTATTTTTATACACGACTTTCTCTGTGTATCGTGATTCATGACAGGGGAGCTTTCTGGCCATAAGAAGGATTCCCGATTTCTGGTTAATCCAAAGGCATAGGTCCCCAGCATATGAACAAGTTACCAACCACTACAAGTGACAGGGAGAGGGGTACCCTTCTAAAGAAACCTTCATAGGTCTGCATATACTCCAGGCATCGTGAGTAGTGGCACTGATCTCTTGTTCAAGCATATTTTCTCCACTTAGAGACTATAATATCCATACCATATCCACTATATACGCATTTTGTCTTTCATATGATTCTGTGCTCCCTATTTACTACATTCAATATCTGGGTGAATGGTAATCATGAAGAAAACTGAAGAGAGACAATGGATGTAAAGAATCCTCAATATTCATTCTTCATACAGTGGTGATGTAGAAGAATATCTGTAGGTATATATAAGGGTGAAGACAATTTGTAGGTGAATATAGGGCTGATGATCTGTAGGTGTATACAGTGGCAGATTTCCCATTAGGCCCGGCAAAGGGTGGAAACATTTTGGGGCTGTAAAAATTTCCGCCCCCATATGCATTAGCTGTGCTCTTGGGCCTATCAGACCTAATGGGAATGCACTTACATGTGTCGGGTGGCTCCTTGCTGCTGTCGTCTCCTCCATTTACTTTGGAATCCCAGCGTCAAATGACAGCACGGATGCCCCACTGTGATGTCACATGGTGTCTCGTTGCCATGGCGATGTCAAATGACGTTGTGACACCATGGGAACGAGACACTGTGCGCTGTCACATTGATGACATCCACGGCGTAATTTGACGCTGGGATTCAAAAGTAGATATAGGGGGCGGCAGCAGCAAGGAGGCGGCCGACACATGTAAGTGCCTAGGGGTGGCAGATTTTTATAAGGGTGAGGAAGATATATAGGTGTATATGGGGTGAAGAAGATCTGTAGGTGTATATAGAGGTGAAGATGTGTAAGTGTATATAGGGGTGAGGAAGATCTGTATGTGTATAGAGGGCTGAAAAAGACCTGTAGGTATATATAAGGGTGAAGAAGATCTGTAGGTGTATAGGGGTGAAGAAGATCTGTAGGTGTATATAAGGGTGAAGATGCAACTGAACCACAGTCTCTCTCAGCGGTTTAATGTCATATTGTGAGGGGGAGAAAGGGGTTAATACCTGATTTGCTATGCATTACTGTTGTTGTCCTGTCCCAGACGTTTATGTTCCCCATTTACAAGCCTTTCTCTGGCTGCCATGTGAAAAGACAAAATGCATTGCTCGCCATACCCTCTAACCGACACATGATGGCAGTATAGAAACCGGCATTTCAATGAGCTGTAGGTATTTTTATGACGAAGCTTCAAAGGAGTCTCAATGAGCGGTAGGTATTTTTATGACGGAGCCTCAAAAGGGGTCTAAAGATTGTCTAAAAGGGTGTCAGTTATGAAAAGACCCAGATACCCATAAGTTATACACGGCTGGCATTCTGGGGTATCCCAGATGCCAGTCTATTGACATTTATTGGTCAAAAATCAGACGGAGCGGCACCAAGTTATGGGTGTAGCCCAGGTATGCTAAGTGGCATGGGTGTCAACCTGACCCATGCGCCCTGCCCACCAGACAGCCCTTTTGACCGGTCTTATGAACTGTGGGTAACTTGGCTATTCGTGGGGTTTTTTTGTTCCCATGAGGGGATTGGATCCACATGTTAAAGATAGCTTTGGGCACTCTATAACTGTGGCTCCCCAGGTATCCCAGGGTGATTCCTGAATTTTGATCCATGATGTAAAGATGCAAGACTTTGTTCCAGCACAGCAGCAACCAGTCCAGGAGTGAAGGGGTTAAAACCACATAACCACAGGACTTTTAAAACCAAGGTTGCATTTCTGGCACTTGCAAGCAAAGGACAATTTCTTTCGTTCCAAGGACAATTTATTTTGTTCCCTTATTCCAGTAAGTGTTGTTTTCAAGTGTATTCTGCAGAAGTCGTGTGTTTGTCTATTAAGGAAATAAATCACAATTTATTTTGCAACTTGTTCTGTTCAACCAAGTACCCAGAAATATAAATGTGTTGATAAAAGTTGGTGTCATCATGACACATATCCAAAGTGTAAGTACATAAAGTCCATTGCACTCCATAGGATAAGTACTTACTGTACATCTTGGAAAGTATTTGTTAGAATGGTTAGTATATGAGAATGGTGACAAATTCAAACAATTACCACGTTAGTCTGTGTGATTACGTGCCTATAAAAACTGTTAAACATACAGTCTATGGATTAATAGTGACGAGTGCTGCTGACTGTTTCAGAGATTATTTATACATACTGAAATTAGGCACTATTTATGTGAGATTTCTGAACAAAGTGTATCAGTGTATTTTTTTAAGCACATGTTGCTAGAGGAGCTTTCTGGCAAATGGCTGCCCATCTAACTGTAAATGCACAGCACTATTTCAACCTGCCCTTTTCTTACGCTTTTCTTACGCAATCTACGGTCGGTTGTGAATTCCGGATAATTAATACTACCTCCACCACTGCCCCGCTGTTCGGAACATGCCAGAGTTGAAGGCTCCTGCTGCTCAACCCCACCTAGGATCAATCCTGGATCCTTAACAATTGGTACAGAAAACAGAGAAAAATAGGGGAGTACAGGGTTAAAAGGTTGCAGGATACAAGTATGTATAATTATAGGGGAATACCCAGACACCCAACCACCCCCCCCCTTTCCCACCCCTGCCTCTGAACTACACCGCAAGTGCATTGACCGTGGTCAATTATCCCCTGTGCACTGCAGTGTGGTATAAGGGGGCTGGCTACAATCTAAGCAGCCTGCCTCTGGGTATTCCCCTATATTTATACATACTTGTATCCTGCAACCTTTTAACCCTGTGCTCCCCTATTTTTCTCTGTTTTCTTTTCTTACTTTGACCTACTTGCTAAATGAAAATAAGCCTCATGTAGAAAAACCAGCATACCGCTTTTGATGCTGTTCATGCATGCCGTCATATACAGCTAATCTTGTTTTCCTGTTTTTACAGACTGCTGACGGAGTTAACGAAAAGTTGTTCTATCAAATAAAGGATCTTATAGCCAATTATCAGAAGCCAAATCAAGGTCTGATACATCAACTTTTATATCCGGTTTTAAAAGAGATGTCCTTGCAATATGGCAGCACGAAAAAATGCGCAATACTATTAGAGGAGCCATATGCAGGTAATGATCTCAGAACGTATTGCAATGGATCACACAGCATGCAAGTGTAAGGACTGATTGTTGTGTTTAACTGTCACGTAGGAGACATGTGCAGAGGTACAAACAGGGTGACATATTTGAGGAAAATAAACCATGGCTTTTATTCAGCCCGTAACTGCAAACAATACATATTTAAGAAAGCAACCAAACAAAACAAACAGCCTATCCCTTTGAAAGGGCTAACTCACTCTCCTAATCCCTATCTGCAGGGCTTGGAGGATAGGCCTCTAGCCAACCTATGACAACAATGTCCAAAGAGGTGCCTGTAAACAGGGGGCTCTTTATGTCAGTCTCTGGGTTGTGTCCATTAGGGACCGCCCTTTGCAAGATCCAGGGTCCGCTGCGCCATGGATGTAGAGTGTCTGGTTTCTGGGAATCTCGCTGGCAGCACAGTCCTTCTGTGAACAAGACAACTGTTCCTGTGAGTCTCTTCTGGCAACACAGTTCTCTGTGCTCAAGAGATCTCTCCCGTAGTTCAAGCAGGAGGCTTTTCTACCTGACTGATTAGCCAGGTGGAGACTGGTTAATTGTCTGTAGCTGCAATTAACCAGCTCCCTGCTGAACTTTTATGCAGGGGTTAAGGCCCTGTCCCATAATAATAATAATACAATCTCTTTATTGTTTTTTCTCCTTTTCCAACGTCACATACAGTTAGTGAAGTGCAAAAACAAAACAAATCTGCAGATAATATTTTAACGTATGAATGCGAGCACAATGTATACATTATATTTAATCTTTATGGAATATGAAACAGAAAAAATATATTTATTTATAGGTAACCATATTTAGCCTATAGGGAACCATGTTAAAAATGGTTATTCAGGCAAAAAGTGACACTGTGTGCTCATTTGCATGTCATTTCCCAGAATCCCTTGCTGCAGTGGAAGTGCTGTATGCTGGGTGATAATGGGGAAAGGCGGGGTTGCAGACCTGCCTAAGACATGCAGATGAGCA
>WSYH01011444.1:0-20829 GCA_036426205.1 Ascaphus truei | reverse complement strand
CAACCTCCAAAAGGATCTGAGGGATTCATTGCAATATGAAAGGTCAGCAGTTCCCAACCTTTCTGACCTCCGTGCTAGAAAATATTTGTTCTGCGAACCCCTGATTAATAAATCGTATTGCCTGCTCATTAGACTAATGCTAACAAACCAAAAAATAGTACCAGCACTCTCTGTCTCAAAGCTACAGATATAAGCGAATACCAGTGTAGTGAATATGAATAATTTAATGACAATAATAATAAACTGAAAATATAGCAACAATAGCCAATACGCCAATGCAAGAATAAATATCACCATAGAGGAAATCAAAAATAAAGGGGGTAGAGGGGAAAGAAGGAGAAGGGGAAAAAAACACAAAAGAAAAGCAAAAAATCACAAAAATGGAAAAAGGAAAGCAAACTAGTGGGGCGACGTTTCGAGGGGTGACCTCTTCATCTGGCCCATTCCCCCTGGTCCCAAAGGGTCCCAGAGGTACTTCCCTAAGCCTTCCCTCCCCACTGTCAAATAATCCCACACTCAGCTAATGATATAAATCTAAAGTCTAAAGAGGGCAAATCACATAAGCAGATATCAAATATCAAACAATGAATGTAGATACAAGAATATTGTAAAAGACACAGAACATATGCAGATATTAGATGTCAATCAGTGAACAAGTATAAGCAAACCCTCTTCCTGGTGCCTTGTCAAGTGCTAACAAAGCTGTGTGACCCATCCCCGGCAGTATAGTGTCCCGACATCGTGGGCACACACACGCTTAATAAGAACCAAAGCTGCACCCCAGTTTGTGCAGACAGCATGGGAGGCAGATGTCCCATTGTCCCAGATGTTGGGGCGGAACATTTTCCCTCCCCCATATATAGAGAACCACAACGCCGCCGGCCTTCTACCGCCGGGACACGTCGCTGTAGGGCAGCTCGGCGCTGGATAAGCCAGGTCTACCATGCCCGACCCCTCCGACAAGCCGGGTCTGATAAGTGCACGTTTAAATGTCCCACGTGGGACATTTAAAGATGGTGTGTCGGAGCAGCCAGTCTAGGCAGTGTAGCGGTTCCGCGCGGGACTTAATTTATACCTGCACTTATCAGACCTGGCTTGTCAGAGCAGACGGGTGGGGTGTGGGAGCGCGCGCAGCGGATATCGCGGCGAATTGTCCCAGCAGAATGTAGTTCGCAGCCAAATGTCCCTATCCATATACAGAGGCCTCGCTCCCTTCCCCACTGATTGCCAGGGGAGAGCGTGGGGCCTCTGTAACGTTCTTATCTTTTTCGTGCCGCCCTCTCCCTTCTTCAGCGTCACGGCATCAAATGACGCTGCAACGTCACATAGCCATGGCAAATTGATGTTATATGGCATCGCGTTGTTCTGTAAACGCGGCAACATGGCATCATTTGATGTCGCAATCCTGAAGTGGGGCGGCACGAAGGAGGCAGCCTCAAGATCCTGTAAGTTTAAATCCGCCACTGATGGGGGGTGTAGCTACTCACTGCGCTAACAGATTGCTGAAACCGCGGTTTGGATTCTATAGATCCGTCCACGGGTTGCGGAATCCGCAGGGTATATTGGTAAAAATAATAAAAAAATCCTCAAAATGCAAATCGCCCTTTTGAGATTGATCCGCTGAAATCCGCAGACCAAAAGGAACCGACCAATCCACTGCAGATCAAAATGAGCACCAAAAAAATTGGCCATCTCTAGTACCAAGCGCCCCAAACTTTTTGGGGGGTTAAACATTGACTTCATATTCCTTTGTCTGCGCCATCAGTGTCAGCCATCCGTTATATATTTTTTTTTGCGCACTGAAACGGACTGCGATTAGCGTGCAGATGTCAATCGTGTATTAAAAAAAAAAAGACCGTTTCTGCGTGCCAAGAAAAGTAAAAAGTGCATCAGAAGCGTCCGCCAAAACTGTGCAGAAACCCTAAATCGTAATGTTTCAGCCATCATTTTATTTTACTCTGCACGGATGTATTATTTTCACAGTAATGTTATAGATAACACTCCGTTAATTATTGATATTTACGAACACTAGCGATGAATAAGAAATAGAAACTTTTTATTTATATAAATTCTCAAATCAGTAACGAACGTACGGTGCAGATCTTGTGAAGAATTGGTACTTTTTTCGCACACAAAAAATCATAGAAGAAATGGCAGCCCAAGTATCAAGCTCTCCAAAAATGTGGGATACACTTTACACAGATCATTAGTTAAGTTAGTTTAAATCAACTAAGATGGGGCACCTTTTTTTTTTTTTTGTAACTCTAAAATGGGCAAAATGGGAGGGATGTGTGATAAGATATAGGCCCTGCATGCAGAATCCAATGTATCCTATCAATAGCTCAGTTCAAAATAGTACTTGGTCTACCAATAAGTTTCACTTCCTGTATAGTGATCACATGGCCCAGATCTGCCCCCTAAGAAATTGGTCACATGCAGATGTACGATGATGTGATTATAGGGACACATTAACTAAGGCCGCGCTTATAGTGCAGGCGACGGCGACGCGACCGATGACGTCACCCGTCGCCACCAGCGAAAGTTGCCATTTGATTTTTAGCGACGTCGCTGGCGACAAGGCCAGTGACATCACTAAAGGGAGCGGGCCGCGCAATTTGATTGGTTTAGAGACAGTCACGTGTGGCGACTGTCTCTAAAAAATTTACCCGGCTTACAAATTTTTAGTCGCTCCGTCGCGCTTACTATAAGCGCTTGCGACTGAGTCAATGGATTTGTTTCGGAGCAACGTCGCATCGCCGTCGCAAAGCACTCTAAGCGCAGCCTAAGAAATATGCAGATCCTGCAGCAAGAAAACAAAACCGCAGCACAATCAAGTCTCCTTTCAACAGACACTGAAGACGGCACATTTCTGGATAGACTAAACTCTGCTTTTCATTTCAATTGGCTTACAAATATAATTTGTTCCCTCATGCAGTTAATATATACCAGAACCTAAAATGAATCCTGTGATGGCTGTACCTGCAGCAATTATATTTAATAAAGCTGTCATTTCAATCCTTTTTTTCATTGGGGGACCCCTACATTTTTTTCGGATAGATGCGCAGACCCTTTTCGAAATGTGTTGTCCATATGCGATGACCGCAACTCCCCCAAACTCTACCCCCCCACAGGATTTCCCTGGTTCACCAGCAAAGTGGTCAGCGAAAGGTGACCAGCCTAAGAGTCCGTCCGGAGACCCCCAGGCACATAAATACATACATATACACAGAGATTTAATCATTCATTTACCACTATTGTTTCTTGTAGATCCTTATAAAAGATACCACAACTATAGACACCATACACAGACGTGTGTGCGTGTGTGTCTGATATATGTGTGTGTAGTATGTTTGTATGTGTGATATATTATGTGTGATATGTGTGTGTGATAAATATATATATGTGTGTGTGTGGGATACTGTATACAGTATGTGTGTGATATGTGTGTGTAATATATGTGTGTGTGCGCAGGGCTGCCGACAGGGGAGGGGAGAACCCGTGACAAGTGGCCCAGGGGCCTGGCCGGCCAGTGCTGGAAGGGCTGCTGGTCCTCCCGTTGGCGCCGGGCCCCAGCTTTTCCCAGCTGCGGGCCTGCCTCTCCCTCACTCTCTCTGACATCAGCGCATGCCGGAAGCTGGGCCCCTGGCGTGCTCCGGCATGAGAGAGGCCCAGCGCGGGAGAGTGAGGGAGAGAGGCCCGCACAAAGTGGGAGAGGGGGAATCCCAAAAGGAGGCTCAAAGCGTAGAGCCAGCGTACCAGAGGTCTGAGACCATCCCCAAGGCAAGTGTATGTTTTGTATGGATTTGGGTGGTGTTTATATATATTTATATATTTATTTGTGGGGTGGGGGACTGGTTCTTTTTTTTGTATGTGTTTGGGAGGTGGGGTTTATATGTATTTGGGGTGGGGTTTTTGCATGTATGCGGGGGTAGGGGGGTTTGCATGTATGCGGGGGGTGTTTTTAAAATATATATATACCGTATTTCCTCGATTCTAAGACACTTTTTTTCATATCTGAAATCGGGATGCGCCTTAGAATCGATGTCTTTGAAAAACGTGTCCCGGTATTTGTAACTGGTTCCTGTACCAATATGGCCACTAATGCGATGTTGCCATGCTTTCTACTATTTGTGTCCCGGATCCTGGTTGGCTGCGCTGCTGACACGTTCTGTTCCCTATGCTTTGGTTGGACGCACTTCCCATCTCTATGTCTTCCGCATCCTGATTGGCTGAACCGCCGAGCTCTCACCCCACTGTCTCGTCCAATCCCCTGGCCGCTTTCTTCACGGTGGTTGGCTGGTCGGGACCCGTGCTGCGTTGCGTTCTCTTCCCAAACCCCCAGCAGACAGTCCTTGCATGCACCCCGGGCCCAGCATGGGGGTCACGGGGGGGTGGGGAGAAAGGTGTGAGGGAGAGTCACAGATATGTAACACCCTAATATACAAGCTCTCCACACGTGAATGCTCATACTCACGCCCCCTCTCCCTTCCTCCTCGGTTCCCACCTAATCCCTTCTCAGCTCGCCTCCGTTTGCTCCCGGAATGCTGCATTCTGGGACGGAGTAGGAAGGATGGGAGGTCGCAGGTGAATATAGCCTTTTATTTTGTGCAGAGTGCACACAAGCTCTGTTCCGCTCTTCAGTGATTTTCTGTAACTGAACCCGCCGTATTAGTGGGGCCCGTCTGTATCTGTATTTTTATAGGGAGATGGAGATATATATATATATATATATATATATATATATATACACACACACACACACACACACACACACACACACACGGTATATGTATATATTTTTTTCTGCACATTTCAAGTAGTTTCTTTTTTTCCCAACTCTTTTTATTAAATCAATGGTTTATCTTAGAATGGAGGAAATATGGTATATGTATTTGGGAGTTGAGGGGGTTGTATGTGTAGCGCCCCTGCTAAGAATTTCCCTTTACGCTGCGGCCCTGGTAGCGCTGAGCGGGCGGTGCTTGGCGAGGTGACATATATATATATATATATGCAAGTCCCCGCGCCCGCGTATGCACAGGCACACACGCGATGCGCTTAAATAAATAAAAAAATTATACTTACCCGCTCGCATAATATACTGCAATGGCGCCCCCCCCCCCTCCCGAGCAGACGCAGGACACCCGCCACGCATGCTTTGAGCGCCAGCGCGCTCAGTGCTAGCGAGGCCGCAGCCTTACCCGGCATGTCAGTCGTGGTAGCTGCAGGCAGTGTAGCGGTTAAGTCCTCACCAGGCCCTGACATGTGACTTAGTCACAATTAAGTTATTATAATGTTTCACTTTCAAGGCACGTTTGGCTCTGTGTTAGTTCTGGAAGTTGCTACATGGTCACATGTTAATGGTGTGACCAGGTTACAACAATTATTCTGCCCAGATACTGGGGCAGACTGTTAATCACACGCTCCTGGGTATAAACTGTGGGGATCCACCATTTTGTATTCAAACCTCCAGGGAGGATCCCAACACCACCAGGAAAAAAACCCCAGACTCCTATTAACATCAGGTGTTCTCAAGGCTCTCCTAGCCTGTAAAGCAGGCAACCACACGTTTATTATTTCCAGCGTAGGGACAATGTTAGGGTCTCCCTAGAAAAGGTGCAGAGATCAGGGTTGCCACCTTCTACTGAATGCCAACCCGGAGACATTTTTAAATTTCGCGCTTACCTTCTTTGGCGGTGTCTCCCTGGCAATACGGCTGCTTAGCGGCAAATGGCCGCGTTGCCATGCCAATGCCACGTGACAGCGTCACGTGACGCCAGTTGCCATGACAACAAGACGCTACGTGACATCATGTGGTGCCACGTTGTCATAGCAACTTGACGTCACGTGATGTCGTGATGCCGCGTAGCATCCCGTTGTCATTGGACGCCGCGTAGCCATATTGAAGTGAGTTGCAGGGGGAAGATGCCGGGAGGACGTCAGAAGTAAGTGTTTTATTTACAAACACCTCATACCAACTGTCAAGCACGGTGGTGGAGGGGTGATGATTTGGGCTTGTTTTGCAGCCACAGGACCTGGGAACCTTGCAGTCATTGAGTCAACCATGAACTCCTCTGTATTAGGGGTGTACTGAGTACCCAGAATTACCCGGCACATTTCCAGCTACCCGGACCCGGCAACTGAGAAGTGGGCCCAGCGTCGGGTAATGTCAGGGCAGCTGGAAATAATCTTATTACTTACCTTTCGGAAGACATCTAGAACCAGCAGCAGCGGTCCTGTGGCGGTGGCAGCATCGGCGGTGTCTTCAGCCGGCGGGGGAGCTGCAGGAATCCCTTCCACAGAACCGGAGCAGGTAAACAGTAGGGGAACCACATGACCGGAGCAGGAGACGGAGCGTTCCGTCCAATAGGAACGCTCCATCTCCTGCTCCGGTCACGTGGTTCCCCGGCGGCACACACACACACAGTTTACCTGCACCGGTGCTGTGGGATTCCTTCAGCTCCCCCGCCGGCTGAAGACACCTCCGATGCTGCCACCGCCACAGGACCGCTGCTGCTGGTCCTAGCTGTCACCGCCACCCTGCAGGTAAGTGCCAAATCGGGTAACCAACTGGGCAGAACCATTGATTTTGGCTGGGTACCCGTTTTTTATTTTTTTTTATTTTTTTAACACTACCCGGTACAACACTACTCTGTAAACCAAAGTATTTTAGAGTCAAATGTGAGGCCATCTGTCTGACAGCTAAAGCTTGTCCGAAATTGGGTCATGCAACAGGACAATGATCCCAAGCACACCAGCAAATCTACAAGAGAATGGCTGAAAAAGAAAAGAATCATGGTGTTGCAATGGCCCAGTCAAAGTCCAGACCTCAACCCGATTGAAATGCTGTGGCTGGCCCTTAAGAGAGCTGTGCATAAACAAATGCCCACAAACCTCAATAAACTGAAGCAACGTTGTAAAGAAGAGTGGGCCAAAATTCCTCCACAACGATGTGAGACTGAAAGTCATACAGAAAACGATTACTTCAAGTTATTGCTGCTAAAGGTGGTTCTACAAGCTATTGAAATCATAAGGTGTATAGTTTTTCACACATGACTTCTCCATTTTGGCTTTATTTGTGTTAAATAAATCATGACACGGCGGAATAGGTCATGTGTTGTTGTTTCTGAGGTTGTATTTACCTAATTTTAAGACCTGCTAAGGAACAGATGATTGTTATTATGTCCTGATATGTAAAACCATAGAATTCAGAGGGTGTACTTTCTTTTTCACACAACTGTACATATACACTCCTGATGAAGCACGTTGTATGTGTGAAACGCGTTGCGGTCTCGTCACTTTATGCTATACGTCCTCATATGGAAATGCCAGTCAGCAGATCAGCTGTTCAGCTGTGTAGCCTCCACAGATTTAAGTGCAGAGAGCCCGGGGACCTGGTACACCAAGTCCTAGCAAAATTACATCAACGGACCGTTCCATCTCTCACTGGGACATCGTGGAGCCTACTTCTACTTTTTGAAATGTTAGTGTATGCTATATGTTTGTGTGGTTTTTATTACAATTACCTGCCATTCACTTCTGGTGCGCTATGTCTTTTGTATTGTTATACATAACACACACACACACACACACACACACACACACACACACACACAGAATCAGTTATCACAGGCCACCAGAAGCACTTTTTATCTTTTATCACCAACAGGACTTCTTGTTCCTTAATGTCTCAGAACGTTTCACATCAAACATTGAAAAAAAATAGTGGATGAGCCATTTCTCAGGAATGCATCACACAGCCAAGCATTTCAAGAACACGAATCTGGGAGCACTTTTACTAATGAAAAACTTTATTTCAACTGTGCAACGCACTGATATTTTGACTTATCACAGCAGTACCATGAAACATTTGGCATTTCAACATCTATACTTTTTTGGCGACCTTTGGGTTATTTCGGAAATAACCCTATATAAAAAAACAAATAAAATGCTCTAAATCAACAACTAAAATCATTCTAAAAACAATAGTACTTTATAACAAGAAATCTGAGAGATACATTCAATATTCAAGGCAGGCAATTGGTATTATACCGTGGAGCGACAAAGACGATACCCTGAGTAAAATACAATACTAAGGGGTAAATTATATAGGGACTTCAATTGGGATTTTCGACCGAAAACAGCCTGAACTGCCACTTCGAAGTATACAGAGTTTATACTAGAATTACAGCAAATAATACCACTCGTGAACACATTCACGTCTCAGATGGGTCTGCAACGCTGCTTTTCACCATTATCTCTTAGCATACAATGCTTCCACTGCAGCTAGGGATTCTGGGAAATGACATGCAAATGAGAACACACTAGAATGATAAATTCTATATTATACATATAATTTACCCCTAAAATCAGCTCTGTCGTCCAACGCGAATACCACCATTGATACCTTTACATGAAAAAAAAAAAAAAGAAAACCATAGAGTGAAAAGACCCCAAAACACCCACAATATGCGATATCTCTCTGGGGTCTTCACTTACTATTTGTAATCCCTCCATGCGGCCAGAGAAGTCTTCCATGTATTGTTTTGCTCTCTGGCAGCAAAGAAGTTAATACGCTCGGTGTAATGCACAGCAGAATAGCAACATTTTATTATATATATATATATATAAAAAAAAGTACATTTTAAAGTATAATCATATGCCTTATGAAACACTTGGAGCTGGTAATCTATGTATATACACACAATGCCACACTATGTTCACAGTAAATGTGTTACAATGTTGATGCGATACTCAACCATTATTGTGCCGTAGGTGAGGTCAATACATTTAGAACGCAACGCAAATCTAGAAGGCCGCATTGCTACCGGTGCGCAAATACTTTCAGAACACGCAAGCCCCCCCGCCTTACACCACTTGGCTGTATCCACACCGGGAGTCTTGCGTCTAGAGCCGCGCTTATAGTGCTGGCGACGGCGACCGATGACGTCACCCGTGGCCGCCAGCGAGAGTTATAATTTTATTTTAAGCGACGTCGCTGGTGAAAAGGCCAGTGACGTCACGAAAGGGGACGGGCCGCGGTCTCCGATTGGTTTAGATACAGTCAGATGTGGCGACTCGCTAAAAAAAAAATCAAATAGACCCGGCTTCAACATTTTTGGTCGCTCCGTCGCGTCGGAGTCAATGTATTTGTTGCGGAGAGACGTCGCGTCGCCGTCGCAGGGCACTATAAGCGCAGCCTAATGCAATTCTCTGGTAGTTGTGTGGGACCGCAAGCAGGCTCTGGCGCTGAACCGCGTTCATTTCAGGTTCCAGGGACCTACATACGGGGATTTCACGTTATTTAAATCAGGGGTGCTCAACTCCAGTCTTTAAGACCCCCCCCCCCCCCAACAGGTCAAGTCTCAAGGATATCCCAGCTTCAGCACAGGTGGCTTAATCAGTCCCAGCTGTAGCACAGCACACTGACTGAACCACCTGTTCTGAAGCAGGGATATCCTTAAAACCTGACCAGTTGGGGGAGCTCTTGAGGACTGGAGTTGAGAACTAACCCCTGCACAATAGGTACTGTAGCTACAGCATTTTTTTGTTAAACAATCTGAGTAAATAGAAAACACTTTGAAACTGAATTTCAACAGAGTATACAGCTACAAAAATATCGTTTATATCTGAATCCCATACATTTTAGAAAGGAAATAGAAGTTTGTGGCAATGTGGGTGTCACCCCCGCGGCTGCGTAAGCAACACATTGCAGGCGGCTCTGGCAGTAACTGGGCTTAACCAACAGCAAAGTTCTATATAAAAAGGAATTAGTCCTGTTGAATTTGAAAAAGGCATCCAAGACCGTATTGAGAAACCGGTGATCGCATTTGGATGAAAGAAGCACACGGCTGTCAGAATAATAGGAGAACGGAGGTAATCTTGGTACGGAGCAGAAGATTCTTTACAGACTGGGATACCTTTTAGTGGAACCCACACGAGTTCTTCATATAATGTACAGAGCTTTCCTACACGGTCAGGCTTCTTTCTTCACGTTCAAGACGTCTCCATGAAGAACTCAATAGTTGGCCCACTAAAAAATAATACCACAATCTACCCTTCTTCGGGCTCAACACACAACTAGAACGTTGAAACGGGGAGCGTACAAACGACTTGTCCAAACCAACCCCAAAAATTTAAAAATGACGCATCATGGATCAGACCTTTAACCCTTCTGCTGATAGAAGTACTATGTGCAGCATGTCCCTCTGGGGGCAATGGGTTTAACTACGTCTTCAAAATCTCAAAACGTTTACCTTCAACCTGCATGGCACTAATTCTTCAAATCACACGTACCTTGAATGTGCCACTCCCAGCACATTGCAAAATAAGCAATCACCAGGATTACCGGTTTCTCAATGAGTTCAAAGAGCAACAGGACACTTTCGGGCTGTGTAACAAATGGGAATGATTGCACTTGTGTTTGAAGATACTTGAAGCAAGCTCGCCCTGCTTAGCAACACACCCCTAGCCATGCCATTATTTCCCCACAATTGCGGTGTGTTATTGCAGTTAACACACCGTTTTGTTTTTGTATAGTTGGAGCTGAAACAAAGAACCACAGCCACCCTTGGAGACCGATGAATTAACTCTCCTGCTGCCTAGAGAGCCAGCAGCAATGTACAGTGTTCTGGCGCCAAGAAGAGGGTAACCTGGCAGAGGGACTTAAAGAGCATTTGAAACAATAGTGTACATTAAATATATACATACATCACACACACTTTACATCTTCACATCTTAAAATAAAATATGAAATAATACTCGCTCAAAAAAAAAAAAAGGCTAGAAATTGATGCAAATGCCAAAATGAGAAGTTTTGTCAAAATGTTGGCCTTGCGTCAGTGTACATAGTAAAGTTGTTTTGTTTTTTTAGTACATGCATCACAAAATAATTACCATTTCGTGACATCTGAAAAACGGGCATATCCCATTACAAATTGACAGAACACAATAATGGGACAAACGATGATATTTTGGCTAGTGTGTCAATGCTCCGCCCTTGAGTTTTGGTTACATTAACCCTTACGCTGCCAGTGAGGGGTAATAAAGCACATTTTATAGAGCTACTCAAAATTAGACATTATTTATTATTTAATATTTCCAGAGCACTGTTTCCAGGTGGTGGATGCGAGAAACCAATAGTCTCATCTGACAAACCCAGTTTAAACATTTGAAATGTAAAAATGTACATTTACAGTAGCAGATTCAAAGCAGAGAGCTCCCGACTTCCAATCCACCTGGAATGTATTCTGGAAATAAACATTACATTCGGCCAACATACCAACAAGAAAAAAAACAGGAGAGAATTATTTTAAACTTTTATCAACTGTTAAATATGCCAGGGCAACCTTAAATATCTTTGGTTTTCTTCGTTAGCCAATAAAAAGAAAATGGAGAGATTTCAGTGGATACACAGTGTTTGGGTTATATTGGTCTTTGGTAGAATTCATTGGTTATTTCACTAGTGGCTAATTGTAAAGAGGTCTATGTATGGTATCAAGGCAATTTAGGCACTAAACGGGGGCATGTTCATATTTATTATAGTGGTTCTCTCCAATTCTGCGCCACGTGTCCCAGCTTGCGACTTGGGGGACATCAGCAGCAGGAGTTGGGGGAAGGCGTTACATGGTGCACAGATGCGATGAGATGTAGCTCATTCTGCGCCATTCTTTTTCCCATTTATTTGCCCAAACACAGCCGCCATATCTGAAGTGGGGCAAATCTAAAATTCTGCATCCAGTGCACGAAACGGTTCTGACATAGGCTGCGAAAAACAGAGCAGTGCATCTGAACACACTTTTCTCTATGTGGATACATAAACACCAATGCCTCTATGAGGCTGAAAGGACATGCAACACAAAGTTACATTCTATATACACCGAGCGGCTGTTATGTACTTTTTCGGCAGAAAATCCCATGTGACGTCGAGCGCGATTTTTGGCCAAATACCGAAAAGCCACTTCGTAGTAAATCGAATTACCCCCATTGTGAGAAGTAGGTTTATGCACAACGGACTGTACAAAACACCTCATTTTTCACTTAACTGAGGGAAAGTATTTACATATGGTCGCCTTGTTAGCTCTTCAGTTGAACGAGTAAGCTACTCCGTAAGAGGAGCTACCAAGGTCATTCGAAGATCTTACATTACCAACACTGCATATCGCAAGAAATTCAATCAACGGAACCGTGTTTTAAAGTGGACGCATTGTACGTTTAGGGGTTGGCTCGCCCTGGCATATTGAGCGTTTAGAAAGAACCATCAAGAAATCTCACTCATCTGAAAAGATGAAGAGTACAATCTTCACTCTAAAGTGAATATAAATCTATTCAACGATCGTCTATTCTAAGAGTAGTTTTCTGTAAACTAAACACCTTACTAGACAAGACTCAAAAATAAATCTTTGGTTAAGGTATTTTTTTTCTTCTTCTTCTTCCTCCAACATATAGAGCAATTTGTTCAAAAATATGTAATCTAATACTGCTATGTTAAAGAGCTACACGCTGAAGAAAGAAAGTGGTCACCTGGAAGTTTTTGGACAAAGCTTAAGTAAAAGGTAGTTAGGAATGCAGGTGGCAACTAACCTTACTGCACTAGTACAACCATTTATTTGGTTAGAAACTATGCAAAGGAGGAGGTTCATTTTGACAAATCATTTCTGTCTTGTTTTTGAAAATATAATTGTCATTATAATCTTTAAAAAAAAAAAACTCTTTGGCATGACATAATTCAGTTTTTGAAGACCGTGTTATTAATGTAAGTAGGTGGGTAATACTGGTAATACCAAGACCTACTGATCCTCTATCACCTTTTAAAACAAGAAATGAACACGATACCCTGTCGAATTTGTCCCACGCTTTCATGGGTTACATACAAAATAAAAAAAAAACACAGTTCCCTGAGGTCAGGAAATCAAAATACATACATAAATGTTCAAAAGAGGTAGTATAAAACAAGAGTGGTAAAGGCGCGAGGCAGGAATAATATATATTCTACTTCTAGACAGTTTTGCTACAGCTCTGCTTTGCTCAATTGAAACCAGATTGGAATAAAACACTTGTATGGCTGGATTTGACGGTAATGCACCGACTTCTCCAGCTTTGAAAAGGTTCGTGTTGAATAAAGCTCCCCCCCCCCCCCATCCCTTCCTTCATCCCTGAGTGTTAAGCTTTTGGGAACTACAGGAGGTTGGTTACATGTTAACAATCGTCACCTTGTGTGTCAATAATGCCCACAGAGGCTGGTTATTGAATATTACTAACCAACCTCCCTCAGTGCTTTAATGAACATTTAAATATGCTTTTTTTCTTTGTTTCAGAGACAAAAATTGTGTGAAAATGAACCTGCAGAATTGGCTCACAGGGGGTAAATGGGATGAGTTGGCTATGTGCAATCTATGCCTTGGTTTATACGGGAACCATACATTCCCAGCAGCAAAATGGTCAAATTTTTAAGCCCTGTTTTGCAGCGGTAGAGCAACAACCCAGTATAACGGTGTGGCCATTCATAACCCGAGCCTTGGACTGTTCACATCGGCATGGAACAAAAAATGAAACTTATTGAAATAGCCGGGAGTTTGAAACGGTGGCAGTCATTAAACGTTGTATATTACTGTGTCGCTTGAAAGCCGCGTGGTCTGCAGATTAACCGCGCTATCTACATCTTAACCCTTTCAGTGGTAGGAAGGCCCACTCCAATGGGCTTTCAGGCACCGACTGTCACTGCGTGGGTTAATGTAGCAGACGGGAAATTAATCTTCAGTTTACATTTCTGCTAAAATATCCCTTTGTTCAATTTGCTCATATACTGTACAAAATAGAAATGAATGTGTGAGTGTTTAAATCCCCCCCCCTCCCCCCGAGAATGTCATAGGGTTTTAAGGCAACTTTTCATACTCCTGAGTAATTTTCTGAACACTATGAAATAAGGCAGTTCTGTGTTACTGAGATTGTGGAAGGCACAGTTGTTAAAGGTAGTAAAGGTTTGTTATATATATTCATCACAACCGTATAAGTCCCTTGCTAAAAAAAAAGCTTGAGCACTATTTCAAGTCCACATAGCATTTGGGTTGAGGCAAATCTATACTGGTTAGGTGCAGCGAACATGATGTGTCAGACCAATGAGCACAGAACGTGCTCTTCAAACCCTAAGAAATCGATGATTCTTTGTAGAATTAGTAATATTATAGAGGTAGGGCACTTGCGTCATGTCATGGTAATATCATGATATGCATGTTCTCTGTCACTCATATGGTGTTCTACTGTAGTGTTGCGTTGAACAAGTTAACTATCCCAAATTGGAAGCGAAAATGTGGTACACTCCGTGGCCGGGAGTCATCAAAACACGGTATCGCGCTTCTGTGACTCCTCGGCAGTGTGTTCATATGTATGCCTTTACCCAGAATTCTCATCTGCAGTTTAAACATGTAACAATGAGGTAACAATTTGGGGACCAGTGGAATACGTGCAAATGCACTCGTGAGTTTTGTAAAGTCATTCAATGATGGCTATAATGAGAGCAGAGCTGTAGATAAACTGTCTAATTACTCTGCCTTTACAACCCCTTTGGTAAAACGTACACATAGCAAAAAAATAAACATTTAGGAAGTATCTTTGATGCAGGGTAGGACGACAAACACACACATATGTAGATCAAGCAGCGAATGGAGTTCATCCTCTGACCTTCTGAGGTAGACATTTATCAAAGGGACTGGTTGACTTCCCTTTGCAGCAAAGACAAATGGTGTAAAACCAGAAGCGTTTATAGTCTATTCACTCTATAATAAGTCAACCTTCAAAAGTGAATGGAGTCACTCAACGGAACATTCAGCAGAAGAGGTTAGATATGCTGGGGAAAACCAGGTTCCAGAATCATTTGTTTTTGGCTCTGTTCATTGTCCTCCGAACAGACACTAATGTCTGGCATAACCGGCTACATTGGAATCTCTTCTTTGTTGAAATGGTGGAGGAGTTTGCATCTGATAAACTGAGGTAGAAGAGGCTTCCACAGCTCCAGATACTGGACCGGTCTTCAATATTTGCTTAAGGCAGAGTTCTTTCCAGTTTCGTGGCTGGTGAAGGAGTCCGGTATAGGAGGGTTGGTACTTCTAATGGAGTACAGGTGTAGCTCATCGTTTGACTCATGAGAGAATCGTCCAGAATCACCGGTTTCGTGACTTTCCTCACTGTTCCCGGAATGCTCGGTATCGGTTGCGATGCTGTGTCTCATCTGGAAAGTGTCTGGATGGCCAAGTGAAGTGGGAGACTCATCTTCACCCATCAACACTGTGGTGCCTGGTTGATATAAGCATACTGCTTTCACGGTTCTTCTCTTGGGCTGCAGAGACAAAACATATCAAAACAATGAAGTCACATGTGACACTCCGAGATCATATATTGCGTGGTTGTAGAGTGGTTAGTTACCTGTTCTACATTGTCCTTCTTAGTGTCCTTGAAAAACTGCCATTTTTTCTTTTTGTTTTTAACCACTGGCCCACAGCCATTTATAATCAGATTAGAGCCACCCTGAAAGAAAAAATATATAAATTGTGTTACATCTCGCACAAGGCTTTCCCTACTAAAATCTTATCACTTGCACAGACTGTGTGGCACCAAATGTATGTGAATGTATTTCACAAACATGGGCGACTTATCAATGTCTCCAATTTGATTTTTTCTTCTTTGATAAACCTACTTTTTTTTACTAATAGTTTTTCTCTTCTGTAGCACGCACATTTCACGTAGAATTTTGCAGCAGTCCATGCAATAAAGAGTGTATAATCTGAACGTTGTAGCCTGAGCACTGGGGGCTGGGGGGGGGGAGTTGTTTGCCCTTTGTCACATGGAGAGATAGCAATGTAATCTGGACAGGATTCGCCTACAGCAGTGTTGGCAGCGTTCCTGCTAATAATTGACTCCTTCAGACCAGTTTTTTGTACTAGTTTAACATTTTGGGAGATGGAAACTGGGCGACACTATTATAGCATCTTCCCAAACCTGCATATAAAACGGTGCAGTGAATATTCTCCATTTAGTTGCTGGTGGTCGCTTTTCAACTGCAGAATATCACAAGCACCAATGCATCTTTATGAAAACCACAAATTAAGGAAAATAGTGGACATTTAAACTATGGTAGTAATTATTTTCTTAAGAGCTGCACATTAGCAAATTGGAATGGGGTAGAAAGTATTGCCACAAACCAAACACGTGCTCAGATCTGAGCCACCTACATATAACTACAAAGCTACATTCTGTACACACGCCATCTGGTTACTCTCTTAATTTGCTTTCCCGACACAGATTTGCTGATCGCACATCAGGAAGATGCAGTGATGCACTTGTCAAACAAGCAACACCCGGATGTATTTTACCTTTGCATCTATGAAGTAGTTTGCCTCCATAGCTGGCATTAAGGGATCTGCATTTTCTTCTACTTGGTTCTTCCTCTCTTGGCTCTCGTTGGATGGCGATACGGCAGCACAAGGCAGTCGATCGGTTCGTTGCTGAGCAACCTTAGGAATCGATGCTTTCCTGTATATTGGAAAAGAGGAACACACACGGGTTGCACAAAATTCCTTATTTTCAGAACGGGCAATGGGATGTCCTTAAAGTTTTGTTTGTTTTTGTTAATAGGTGGGAATCAGGGGGTCTCCGGCGCTGAACAGCGTTCATTTCAGTTTCAGGGACCCCCTGTTTCCCGTGATACTTCGCTCAGTAGGAGGTGCCGGCATCATCTCTGACTGGGCTGTGTGGGGCTAGCGAAATGGCAGACTTAAAGCTCCTGGATCAAGCGGGCCAATAGGAAGCCGTGATGTCATCCCTTACAGCTTTCTATTGGCCCACGTGATCGGGAGCTTTAAACCTGCAGAGCTGCTGTGGAATCAGCTACGGAGTAAAGCATCACAGGAAGCAGGGGGTTCCCGGAGCTGAAATTAATGCCGTTCAGCTCCGGAGACCCCCTGCTTCAATCCTACAACTCAAAAAAAGGTACATGCACAAAAGGACACGAATGAGAAACGTATTTCTGCAAAACCTACCTAGCCTTACTGCGGTAGATCAAGATCAACACACAAATAAGGATGCAGGTCAATGCAATGCACACTCCGACAACAATGCCAGTCATGGGTTTCTGATCCAAGTGGAAATAACCAGAATAACCTGTAATAAAAAATGGAACAGTCACTACTATTCTGGTCGCATAAATATGAAATCCTCGCTTTCCATGGGTGGCGATACCTTTTAATGGATCAACATATCAAATCATACAAGGTTGTCTTGTTCACAAGCTTTTGAGACTGCGGAGGTCTCTTCATCAGATATGATCCACTATAGTGAAGTAATGATGTGAAACAGTAACTCCTAAAGCTATACATGCCCATGTACATATATCCAGACACAAAACCAGTTATGGCAAGTAAAAAAGTTACAACCCCCCCTCCCCCCGTACATTGTACAGTAAATAAAAATACCACTTGTGTGCACATTCACATCTCAGACAGGTCTGCAACCCTGCCTTTCCCCATTATCTCTTAGCATACAGTGCTTCCACTGCAGCCAGGGATTCTGGGTAATGACATGCAAATGAGCACACAGTGTGCTTCTCACTCAGTTTAACATTTACATGTTAAATGATATTTCCAAGAGGCCGCTGAGAATCTTTTCCCCTGAGAATATTTTAAAAGAGCTATATCAAGATCTCCTTTTGCTCCTCTGACAGCTAGTGAGGAATGGCAAATATGTGGGGACTGTACACTTCCTGTACAAATGATTCATGTCACATCTATTTCTAGCACGTCCCTTTCTTCAACAACAAACAAGGATAGATATCACTTATCACAGGACACACATTTACTTTCATTATTCGTTTTACCCATTTAGTTATTCGGCAAGATTTTTACATATATTTAATTTATATTTTCACTATGGAACAAGCAGTGTGTGTGTGTGTGTTATATATATATATATATATATATGTAGCCAGGACTGGTTTTCTGGTTACCAGTCTGCCCTCACTGGCAGTAAGCCCTGGTAAGAGCAGGCTGCCAGTAGTAATCATCTGTTTCATTTACATTCCATGACAAACAGTCGTGTGATTAAGTAGGCACTCCCACAGAATATAGAGTTAAGTAAGCGAAGTGAATAAAAAAGGGATAAACACAGAGTGTATCAATAATTCAATACTTGAAACAGGTACACTCCTGATGAAGTGAAGAAAAAAATCACCCGGCGCTCTTGTGAAAGTGCTTATGATAATATAATGGTGAGAATACTATTACATTAATAAAATATGATAATTAAATATATATAAGGAAGTGCATAAACGTGAGAAAAATAATACTACTAATAACCGGTTCCTCTTCAGCTGAAGTGGGAAGCCTCCATCCGAAAATCCACACCCGGTCGCCGGTATCCAGGAGGGCGGACTTCGTACCATGTACATTTGTATGGGGGATACATGTGTGGTCATTTGCACTTCTATTTTAAATTACCAATACATTGTTACTCGCTACACTAAAGTACGTTTCCTTCGTGTGTACCCTGTTATTTTGCATGTCCATCTGAACCTCGGAGGTGACCAGTGAACTGCCACACCTGTCAAGTATTTAACCTTACCAACACCAAGGGGTTACCCCAGAGGGGCACAAATGCTGTGTTTTTTACTGGAGTGTGAGTGTACACCTACTAGGTGTTATATTCAATCATTCAGTTTATATTTCAATACAGTGTTGTACTATATATTTCTTTTTTTCTTTTGTATACCTCACGGTTCCTGAGCTCCCTGCATTTCATCAACAAATCAGCACTCCTGATGAAGCTAAGACTTAGCGAAACGCGCTGAGTGGTAGTTCCCAAGCCACTACAGCACTTCCAGACGCATTATCCAGCCAGAAAGTGGAAGTCACACAGGAAAACCGGATGTGATGTCGCGGAGCTTGCGAGAGACGCCGGCGAGGCAGCAGCAACCGGAGAAGGCGTCCCAGACCATCGGCGTTACTGAGGAGACGGAGGCGGTAAGATGGCGATGACTCACGATATCTAACTTACTGTGTTTATGCTTTTACTAATCGCGCACAATGTGAGTACGATTCTTACCTTTATAAATATAAAGTTTTTTTACTTATTGACCTGCGCTATGGTTTCTATTTCTCTCCTTCACTAAGGCACCAACTATCTGATTCCCCCACACAAGCATGAACATAGCCACAGTTTGGGATTTGCTTATTTACACCTACGACCCTGTGCGCAGGCCCTCTATATGAGCCAAGATTTATATAACACAACTTTTCCAAGACACCTGCTCTTAGATGTTTTATTCCTTTTTTCTCCTGTTGATTCTCTCCCATGCTCCCCCTGCATTTTGAAGATCATAATTTACATTCCAATCAGCACACTGGCGAATAGACTTATCCCAATATGATGGAATAAACTTTGCCATTCTCTCTTTCTTAATTAAGTTAAAGAGTCTAAGAGATGTTCCCTGGGATTTAGTCAATTGTTGGCAATAAAACTCACTTGGAGTATATGAAATATGTTCCATTGTTTCCACTGACATTTGTCGCACATACTCTTGTATTCATCGTGTATTTAACTTTGTTCATTTATTTATAAGAATAGGAAAACTATTTTTTACTTGTGGTTACTCGTCCCTACATGCCCATGTCACATTTCATTTTCTTTTTTGTGAAAGGTGATTTAATGCAACCCACACATTTCAAAGCAGTAGGTATCCTATTCCTAAACAACTTCTTGGGAAACACAATGGTTCAGTGTTGAGGATAACAACAAATGAGGAACACATGTACTTTCTGGCAGATGGTACCTCCAGTGGAAATCGGAAGTGAAGGATACTCTGTGCAGAGACAATCGGTTAGAGGCAATCAAGACCCAATCTGTTTGCAGACAGACTAGGGGCAAGATGGAACTTTTACATTCTACCAATCACATGCTTGGTGCTTTTCTCCGAACTCTTTCAAGTATCAAGGTTGGAGTCTGTGGAAATCGCTGATCTACAGACAGTGTAACTTATTTAGAAACTCAAAGGACACGTTGCCTGCAGATTTAAATCCAGTGTTGTACTGTACGCATGGCTAAGCGTACACAGCTACAGAAAACATTACTTATTAGAGATAAAAGGCTAAATGTAATAGCCGGGCCTGGCAGCCTTTTGAGCTTTGTCTTTCAATGTAACAGACCACAAGCTTTCAAGCAGTAAAATCCTCTTGTTTTATAGCTGGGCTTTCAACCTTTTCAAAACAAATCCATAACATAACTTTACACCCCCCTGTAGTAAAATACTCATATAAATGTTCTCCCAAGTCCCACCAATTGCATATTTACAAAAACTGTGTCTGCTTAATTCTCTCTTTTTCCCCCTCACGACTTGGCCAGATTTGTTAAATTAACATTTAGTTCTTCACACCTTAAATATCATCTGAAAGATCAAATGGTTATTTATTTAAGGAAATAATTTAAGGGTTTCTTTTCCTCTGAAAAACAAATTATTGTAACCCTTTCATCTTTCAGTTTGCAAAGCTCAGGAAGGTTATTCCTAGAGGCAGGGGGACTTCACATTGGGCTGTCTTCTCCACAAGGGATTCCTGTTGTCATTAAGTGATAATTAGGGCAAAAGCCCCCCTCCCCACAACCAAAGGACATCGACATGGGGGGACCACAGTGACAGAGAGAGATGAGGGGGAGAGGGGGGGGGGGAAAGAGAGATGGGGGAGATATATATGGAAAGAGGTGGGGAGAGAGTACTGGGGGGAGAGAGATGGGGGAGAAAGAGAGATGAGAGAGAGAGAGAGAGAGAGAGAGAGAGAGAGAGAGAGAGAGAGA